>JANHZU010001757.1:121250-135548 GCA_032468055.1 Acrochordus granulatus
TACTCCACAGTATATTAGAACTGTAATCCTATAGCCACTTATCTGAAACTAAATCCCATCGATCTTAAAGTGATTTCTGAATGATATGCATAGGTGCATGATGTTCCAGAAATATTCAAGAATATCCATTAAATTATATTCTATTTATTAAACAGTATGGAAAAATTCAGAAAATGACATTTTTAAAAAAAAATGTGTGTATATTATTTATAACTTTTGAAATATGCATGACAGTTCAGTTCACTTTTAGTTAATTCACTCTTGTCTGTGAAAAAAGAAGCAGAATAAAGTAACTCCTGAACCCTGTTATACTGTTGAAATCATTGTTGAACTGTTGGTTTTTATCCCATATGCTTATGTTATGTTGATATTGTAGATTGGCTTTAATAACAGTATACAACACTTCTATCATGTGGAGGAGAATAATAAGGCTGAAAACAGCTCTTCTCTGATATAGGTGGTCCTTTAAATGTCCCTGAGATACAAAATATGGCACAAATCCTTTCTTGGTCCTACTTCGTTCTAGTATCTTCTGAAAATCTTCTGGCATATTTATGAAGCTGTGATACAGTCTCTCTTTTTTGATACAGAAACTGAAGAAAATTAAAATCAGGCTTTGTCAAAACTTGGCAAAGAAGTTTTCAACTGTAAAATATCAGCCACTGGCTGCTTTCTTTCGTGATAAAAGCTAAGTCCTGTAAGAAGTTCTACATCTCTAATTCGGGCAACGTGAAATCTCATTCTCTCTTCAACCCACAAGGATTCAGGCTTGCCAATCTATTGGAAGAAAGAAACAAAAATCCTAACATTATCACTTATCACAATACATGAACTTATCATACCACATATTTCTTATTATAGTGTGGAGGTTGAGTCATGGCAATTAGAGGGGGTTTTTTTTGTTGGTAGAAATGTTTCACTGCTTATCCAAGCAGCTTCTTCAGTCTTCTTCTTATTATTGATATTTTGAGATGTTTAAAATTAAATAATAAATTGCTAAACTGCTTTGGAGATGATCTGAAAATGTTCTGCAGAACAAGCAGGAACGGTGAATATAATGATCCTTACTTTCAACACCTCAGGATCTAGTGACCATAAGGGGGCAGTAGAATATAGATAGAGAATTAAGAGCTTATTCTGTGTCTTTTCTTTTTCTATCATTCTGCCTCTTTTTTAAAAAATAGATCACTGATTCGGGTCACTCCCCTTTGCCTGTTTTTCCAGAAACTTATGCAAAGATAACATGTTTTTTGACTCTTCTGCTAGTAGAACATAGATGCTAGAATTTGCTTATTCCTATTATGTATTTCATAATGAATAAATCTCTTTTCTACTGCAGTTATAAAACTCACTTTATTAATCATTGCTCAGATCATATTTCCACCCTCAGGAATGCTCAAATGCACACAAACAGTATCTCAGCCTCCACAAAGGATTTGATCTTCTCGCTGTAGCAATGTGACAACTTTTTATAAGCATACCAAACCTACAGTCCTAATAAAGGTAAAAGGTAAAGATTACTCCTGCCAATTGTGGCTGACTCTAAGGGGTGGTGCTCATCTCCATTTTCTAGCCAAAGAGCCAGTGTTCATCTGAACACACTTCCATGGTCATGTGGCTGGCATGATTATATGCCGAGGCACATGGACACTGTTACCTTCTCATTGAAGATGGTACCTATTAATCTACTTACATTTTTACTTGCTTTCGAACTGCTAGGTTGGCAGGAGCTAGGCAGACAACAGGAGCTCACCCATTACGTGGCAGCCTTGGGTTTTGGCCAACAAGCTCAGAATCTTAACTGCTCACACCACCTCACACCCTAATACAACATACAACTTAGCCTCCTTTCCCATAACAGTGTGAACTGAATAGTCGTAAAGTTAGAATGTTAAAAGGGGACCAGTTTAATTTATTGGTCCAACTCCTATTCAGCATGAGAGTCCCAATTAAAGCATCTAGGAGAGATGGCTATTGCCCACTTGTTTCAAAACACCAGTGAAAGGGAGCTCACCATCCTCCTTGGTAAATTACTTCCACTGTCAAATAGTTAATGCTACTTGGAAACATTTCCTGACATTCAACTAGAAACTGAGTGTCAAACTTCAGAAGGATCATGATATAAATTTATATATGAGATCCATTAGAGAAACAATGATTTACTAAGGACAAAAAATAATTCTAAAAAATAATTAACATCACAAAATTGGTTGAATATTTATATACTGAATAACCATGAGGCCCCTATGACATAAATGCTCACTTCAGCTACAATTAGAACTGTGTTGATATTATGCTAATATTTATGCCAGGCCTAGAAATGAGGTTGTGTGTAAAAAGCTATGCAGAGCATGCTTCCCATTTCAAAGTTTTTGTCATATATTTCTCACACATTCAAGCCTCTGCACCCATCTGTTATAAAAACTAGGAACTTGTACTTAAAAGAAGAGTATTTTTGTGCATTTTTATGTTTCATGTATTAAAAAGTCATACTCACTATGCAACTTTCACTGTTATCTTCCCTGTGAGGTATAATGTAAGATACAACATCAAGGGATCCTTCACATTGCAAAGGTGTCTGGGAAACATTTTTACAACTAGTCAATATAATGAAGTAGTGAGTTGGAATCAGGACCGCAAAATTAACTGAGTGTCTGGAATTTAATTTTAAAAGGAAAAAAAGCAACGTTTTGTTAGTTAAACTGAGTACACTCTAATGGAAAAGAAATATACAAGTTATTTTGGTTAAGCCAAGGATTAATCATTAAGTGATTCCAATAGATATAATCTATCAGGATGTGTCAAACATAGGCTAAGTCTAGACAATTACATTTGAACCTCAGATGAAGTAAAGCATGGGATGCAGCCACTTACAGGGAACAGATCTCCCTTGTTAAACTAACCCCACAAAATATTAATTTATTTCCAGGCACATCAAATAATTTTTTATAAACCTTTAAAGCCATATGACTATTTGTATGAGAATATTCTCCCTTTGTCTTGGCTTCACATCTCCAAGAGAAGTTCTTTTTTCAAATCACACTGTTGAAGTTATACTTGATAGAAACCAAAATCAGAGCCTTTTCAAGTACTGTTCCAACTTGTGGATACAGTTTTAATGATGTGTGAATTGTTTTTAAAATGTACTTTAAATTTCCCTTTCCTAAATGTCATAATTACTATTAAAGTAGTGATGTACATTCTTGATAGAAAAGTGGAGTTTTCATTTAATACAGTGATAGATAAGATACATCTGCATGATTTGAGGCATGCCTCAAAACGATAGAAGCAGCATCGCAGTGTCGCAACATAAGTTCTACTAGTTTCATACTTAAAGACAAAACACTGTTTTCATCATTTGTTTCTCCTTTGACCTTCCTCCCCTACCCCTGTACAAATGTCTCTGAGAATGGGCTGCCTACAGCACTGTTAGAATGATGATGTATTTTTATATTCCTTGATACCTATTGAAGAAGAAATTCAATTTTTGCAAATATCAACTTGAACCATCCTCTTACTGAAGAGGATGAACTTGTGACTATAATACTGTGACTACTGAAATGGTTTTACTTACTAGCTTTTAAATACCGTATCAAAATATCTTCAGCACTGAATTTTTTTAAAAAAGAAAAGCCATAGTTTACACAAGTTAAAGTTGGGTATCGTGCACTGATATGTAAGGGAGAAGCCAGAAAGAGACAGGTTGGCTCATTCTAAATTGTTAGTTGCCCTACTTCTTCAGGACATACATTTTGTTAAGTCAGGAACATACATTTTAACTCCCATAAATTAGATTAAAGCACTATTTAAACATATACTTGCACACATAAACCTAAAATTGTTATTTGCCTACCTTCTTATTTCCTCTGGTGCATCATACACGCCATTGTAGTCATAATCAAATATAGGACCTGTGATCACGTTTACACCATTTCTGGCTGCAGCATATGATGGCAGTAAGACAGCATTAAAATATTCCCAAATCACTGGAAGTACAAGGGAGAAAATGTCATGACCTCAAGAAAACCAAGCCCTTCAGTGACACTGCTGATTGAGGGTCTATTTTCTTGTTCTAGGGCTGCGGGCTGCCTTTGTTTTACTTATTTATCAAACTAGTGTGAATTTCATAACTATTTCTGAGTATATTAGAGCAACACAGAGAGTCTGACCCAATATTCTGCGCTTGGCATATTGAAGGGCTAGAGTTTAGGACATGAGCTTCTAAGTCCAGGAGAAATTTATGAATGAATTAAGCTTTGATGTACATTATATGGACTTCCAGAGTATAAACCAACAGTAACATTTACTCTGACCATCTTTTTTAATGTTTCTTAAAAGGTTCTAACATTCTTTGCAGATGTGATAATTGGGCCCAATCCGGAAATAGTTCTCATCTTTACTGGAAGCTTACCATTTGACCTTATCACACTTAAAACAAGACTTTAGAGTTGAAATACAACTATAATATTGGTGATCAAAGTCCTTCATCTGCCAATAAAAGATTCCCTTCACTATAGGTGGTCCTCAACTTATGACCAAAGTTGGGACCAGAGCGTCCATCGCTAAGCGAAGCAATTGTTAAGTGAGTCATCTTCAATTTATGACCTTTTGTTGTGGAGGTTGTTAAGCAAATCACACAGCTGTTCAGTGAATCCAGTTTCCTCTATTGATTTTGCTTGTCAAAAGCTACCTGGGAAGATCACAAATGGCAATCATGTGACCCCAGGACCTAAATCCATGTCAGGTGTATTTGTCAAGTCCCAAATTTTGATCAGGTGATCCTGTGGACACTGATATTCGTAAGTGCAAGGACCTAGTCGTTTTTTTCAGCACCATTGTAATTTCAAATGGTTATTAAACAAATGGTTATTAAGTCGAGGACAACCTGTAGAAGCATATTCCGTCATGGTTTTAAATTAAGACGGTCTAGGCTAGCTTGGGAATTGCTCACACAAGTGTATTATTGCAGACACAATTACAAAAGCATAGTTTTATATAATTCTATTTTATTAAATTGCATTTTTCCCTTAAAAAGAACAAAACCTCACAATTAGCCTTTACCTTGAAAAGCAGAATACATTGGTGCTATGTTGCTTGAGAGAAATCCTTCATAATAATTTTTATTATCTTCTTTAATTAGATCTAGAAATATAAAAATATACAAGCAAGCATTTACTATAAAACTGATGTACATCAAGTACATAAATTATTGAAAAACCTTTCTAGCTTTTGAGATAAATACACAGTCCTAAACATTTAAGTATAAATACAATGTTCAAGACCCAAACATGGTATTTATGCATTTATTTTAATGTATGGACCACCCAGCATCTAAACAACTTTAGGTGGCTTATGACGAAAAACCTAACATATAACAGATACAATTGACTGGAAGAGCAAAATACCAAAGGAAAAACAGATCAAACCAAACCAAAACAAACTATCTCAAAAGGGTCTCCACAATCACCCTGTCATCTAAAAGTGGGAGAAGGCCTTTTTGCACACTGAATAAAAACATTGAGCTTGTGAGTCTCAATCAGTAATTTTCCCTTTAAAATTAATATGACTGTCAAAAGGAGCTTCTTATTGTCAAAAATGCATCTGTACCTGTACCTATCTACTGAAATTAGACTCAGTTGAGGAAAACTTTAAAGAATGCCAGGATTGGCCCAAGCAAACTGCAATCATATCAAAATGATATATGTACATGGTTATATCATCATACAAACATTGCCCTTACATTCTTGCATTCATGATATTTGATGCAAGTACAAAAGTTATGGTATTTGCATGAAGACATCACACATGTGTCATCATTTGCCCTTCCTGCTGATACACATGGACTATGCACATCTATCAACTTGCAAATGAGGTAGTTGTGCCTATGATTACACTGTCAGACATTCTTAAGTCAGCACAAAATTCAATTGCAATCCTCTCCAAATGGCACTCCCAAGATGGGTTGAACTACATCTCCTAGAATGACCAGTTAATATGGCTACTGGCCTGCTGTCTGAGCAATCTGAGTCCTGTAGTCCCAACATAGTTAAAAGATACCAGATTGTACATTCACCAAAGAGCCCATTTCAAAATTTCTCAGGAATGTCGCCAAACACACTAAATATTCACAGGAGCAAAAGGCAATCCCTACTTAAACGTCAAAAGTTAGCTTCAAACAAAAGCATGCCAACTAATCTGGGGGTTGTGTTTATAAAACAGAAACATCCAATTCATAAATTACTTGTAAAATACGGAAAAGAAATCAAAATTTAAATATCAAAATAAATGTATGTGCTAAGATGACTGGATTTCCAAAAGTAAATGTGGAACATTTCAGGATTATTTTTTTCACAATAAGCCTTTCTGAATTGGTGGTTTCTAACATTATCTGGCCACTGCTATACAGTATATCCTATCTATGTTCCTTCTGTGAGAAATCAAACATTTTAATATTTATGCTTCACTCATAATTGACATCCTGTGTATTTTAACATTAAAATGCTGGTTCTTTTGTAGTTTGAATTTAACAGATAATGTTGAGAGTCTTCTACCTGCCAACCATAACTTTACAACACTTTTTAACTTAGTAATATTTTGTATAAATATTAATTATGGCTTACCTCCAAGATTTAATCCTTATGTATAAAAGAAGATTGTTCACATACCTTAAGAATGTGTGCAACTTTGGCATCATAACAGAAACAGCAAGTTTTATTTTGGCTATTAATTGATCGATGCCTCAGCTGATCTCAAATAAGCTAACCAGGGCTGGATCTGGAATCCAGCATGAAATCCAGCAAGGCTATAAACTAAATTAGCAAGTAAAATGAAGTTAAGAAGAAATGTTGAAGAGAACAGCAAACTATTTCCCTACGGCTGCCAAGAAAAAAACACGGGTGTGCCTGTAGTACCAGGAGCTAAGCTCCGTTCAGAAGAAATTTTATCTCTCTCTATATATAGATATATATCACTCTGCTTAGAAATAAGGGAAGAAATTGAATTACCTGGCGGGAAAAGAAATCCATAGTTAAACTGAGGCTGATTTTTGTAAAATGAACAAGTCCGACTGCTGTTTAAAGAAATACGATGGTCCGTGTGGAAGCAGTTTGAGTTAGCACCTGTGGAAGCATTCCATCTGTCCTAATTAACAAAAGCATTAGTGGTTGCACATATGCATTGTACAGACAGAAGCACATAAGATTGATGTTTCCCTATTCTTTTTCATAACTGACAATAATTCAGCTATATTATAAAATAATGTTTTTTTTAATTCTATGAAGTCTATATGTTCCTCAAGCTAAGTCTGGGTGGTTGAGAAGAGGACCTCTGAAAATCTCTCTATGCGCAGGATTTATCATTTTATAAATCCACAACATTTTCCCATACCAATGTATCAATATAATCCAATTCTGGACTATACCACTTCCAAGCTTCAGACATTTTTTCCTGGTTCATGCTATGCTCTCATTATCAAGCAGAGCTTATGTGAGACAATTAGCTTTCAGAAGTTGTGAAATCCAAATGCTCACACTAATGTGTGCGTTGGCCTCTTTTTAGCAAAAGACTGGGTAGCCACCCATATGATTTTAGGACGCAATGCAACATGCCAACTGCATGAACTTTAAAAAAATCTCTTTCTAAACTATTCAGATACTCTCTTGGATGAATACATTGTGCAGGCTGCGCAGCTATCTGAATTCAAAGGACAAAATGCACTTCAAGCTCACCCAAGGGTTCAGATAGTACCAGTCAAGAATACCTTAAACCAAATGTGTCTTTTGCCAGGATTGCACATCTTTTCCTGAAAGATTTTTACTCCCAATTACAGTACATTCTGTCCTTCAAGTATGGATCCCTGCGCAGCATGCATGCATTAATACACTGAGAAATTATGTAAATGGGAAGGGATTCAATCCGTCTTCCTAGCAACACGATAACTCTCCAACACTAAGATCACATTTTGTGCACGGAGAGAAACTAGCAAAGGAAAGATCAAAATAAAAATAGGGCTGATTTGGTTGGAGGATGATGCAAATTCAGAAAAAAAAATCCTCCAGTGCATCTCTAAAGAAGCAGCACCTGGGTAGCTGCATGACCCAGAGAGAAGAACATATTGTATACCCATCTTGCATTTTCTGCCACAGAAATACGTACACACATACGGTCACGGCTGATAAAGAGGTCAGAACAAAAATCCAGAAGCCAAGCTCCACATGCTTTGTTTTATTTTACATACACCAGTGTTGAAAACATGCATTATTTAAAAATAATTTATCTCTTTGGTCCTTGTTCCCAACTTAAAAGAAGCTCACATCTGGCTTGCCATTCTTGTTTTTCCTGCCAGATACTGAGGTGTATCTTTTTCCTTCAAATGAAAATTGAATTACTGGCATACTTACATGTTTGCTGATAGAATAGCTACTCCACAGAGGCATCTTAATGTTCTGGCTAAATCCACTGACATAATGATGGCTGTGAAGAAGGCAAAACCGCTGCTTCTTTTGGAGTACACGGGGCCTCCCAAATGGCAAGTTGTATTTTTCTGTCTTCTTTACTACAGAAGGTACAAGGAGTTTAAGTCTGCTACTACATCAAAATTTCCCAGTCAAGGTTTTCTGCTTATTTTACCCACCTCCCAAGCGTGGTTATAATACTTACTTTCTGAAATACTGAGATCTACCTGTGGCTGAACTGGTGATAGGCCCTATATGTAAGGGAAAACAGAAGATGAGGTCAGTTTTTATGCAGCATCAGATAGAAGAAACAATTAGAAAGTTATTTAAAAAATCAGCATGAGGTACAGTAAACTGCAGTGTCCCCAAAACGATGATATGCAGGAGGCAGTATCACATCTGAATGTCACCCTTATGCAATTTTAAAAACCACAACATCTCCCTGATAACATCGTCACATGCTTTGTCATTTGTTTTCCTCTTTCCTCCCCAATTTCTGGACACCCATGCATGTTTTAACTCTTTTGTTTCATTAAAATAAATTTTAATGTAACTAAAATCTTTCTTAAAAAATATGAAACTATACGCATGGTGGAACAGTCCCATTGAACACTATATTCAAATTGTCTAGAATCATAGCCGAGTTATAACGGATCTTTATTGATTTATAAAATGATTTTCACATTTAATTCCTATTTGAAAGGAACGGCCCCCTGCCCCATCCTGTTTTAACACAAATCAGCCACATTTGTTCCCCTATCAAATTAGAAATAACTGATTATTATGTTCTGAGTTGCAAATAGTAGTTGCACTAAAATGTGAGCCGTAAGGAGAAGGAAGTCCAGATGCCTGTTTTTTTAAACTTTGTTGAGATGCAATTACCCTGGACGAGTGAGAGTCTTCACAGACAAGGAGAAGGAAGGTTTGACCTGTTCTTCAGTTCTCAATCACTTCAGCATTGATGATGTTACCTACTCAGGTAATAAAATGTCTGCATGCAAACGACTAAGCTCAGAGCGCACCACAAACTCTACTGTCACTTCAGTGTCCTGTAGTGTTCCAAGCCCAGGAATCCATAGGAAGAGAGCTTTCTCTTACTGTCTCTCCTAGTACTGCTCCATTTGTTTAAAGAGAACATTATGTGGGTCAACGAGAACAGTCATCAGGAGTAGGTAGTTGTAGTGCAAGCAGAAGAAAGATATGCTAGGATTTCCTTTTCAGCTCTGATTTCGATCTAACTAGACAAGAATTTTGGAGTTCATCTCATTTCACAGTTTATCAGTTTTTTTTCTGAATTTGGCTCAGGAGCACTTTTTTGGTATCTCTAGTTCTTATATACTAGCTTCATTCAACTTTCTTTAAAAATGATAAATGCATGCATAGAATAAGATACATTCAAAGACACATAAGATTTTATGGTGAATTGACAGTATTAGTTTACCTGAGATGGAAGAATGAGACAAACTACAAATAAAAATAAGCCTATTTAATTACTGAATAATAAAATCAATTACGAAAGTCAACTAAGCAGTGAGGTCCGCTCCTCCTAGTAGTGCTGCTGGATACTGCCTGCCCACTTGGACAGTGCTGAGCTGAACACAGACCAAACTGATGTCAGGCTCAAGCCGGTTGGTCAGTTTTTAGTGCAACCAAGTGGATCAACAGCCATATACGTCAATCAATGCTAGGGCATCTCCGGCCTCATCTGACCACCACGAGTATGGCTCCCAGTTCAAGGGTAAAACCAGCTAAAGAAGCTAGCCAAAAATCAACATCACAGCTATTCATAGTCACACTGAACATTGGCACTTTTACTGGATGTAGCCATGAGCTTGCAGAGGTGTTAAAGCACCGTTAGGTAGACATAGCATGCATGCAAGAGACACAGTGAAAAGGTCAAAAGCCATGCAATATTGGCAAAGGCTATAAATTCATCTACCATGAGTAGATAAACTCTAAATACAAACTCCAAATAGTAGCTATCATCATAAGTGCAAACCTGCAAAACAACATTGCTGAAGTGCACTGGCACTCTGATCATCTCTTGTCAACTGTCATCGACACTGCTATCCACCAATAATGTGCCTTCTCAGCTTATTCCCCACAAACTGGTTGTGATGAGGAAGAGAAAGAATAATTTTGGATGGAATTACAAAACCATTATGTGCTTGCCCTCAGGAAGACTTGTTGCTTCTCTGTTGCAACTTAAATGGATACGTTAGAAATGCATAAGAAGGCTATAACTGTCATAGCAGTAGTGGATGTGGCATGTGAAATAGTGATGGATAGCAAGCCCTGGACTATGCTGAAGCAAATGACCTTGTCATTACCAACACATTTTTCAAAAAGTGTGACAACCATCTGATCACCTATGGTAGCAGTGACTGCAACAGCCAGATTGATTTTATCATGGCATGATGATGCAATTTTTCCATCATCAAGGATGTAAAAGTTATACCATCAGATTGCCTCGCCCCACAACGTAAGATACTTGTTGACGATATGAAGATCAGCTTACGTGGAAAGGGTTATGGCACAATGATGGGTCCGGAGAAAATCAAGTGGTGGAAGCTATGTGACCACAAGCCTGCTGTCATCAACTGGATGACCTTTACTCTAATCACTGCAAGCTCGATCAATGCCACATGGACTGCTCTTTGAGAATCTATTGCCACTGCTGCAAGAACAAACCTGGGAATTACAAGACCAGGCCTTAGTCAAATTGATAAGCAAGCATGGCTTTGGACTGAACAAGTCAATCACTACAAGAAGAGCCGCAAAGAAAATTGTCACCCAGGTTAAACATTATTGGGACTTATACAAACAACTGGACATGGAGGAAGGCAAGAAAAACATCTATAGATTAGCAAAAGCATGTGCCAAGGAAGGACAAGATATTGAGCACTATGTATGTGTGAAAGATACGGATGGGTGGTGACTGCAGGACAAGCACAAAATTCTGAAACGCTGGCAATAGCACTTTGTTGAAATCTCTAACATCAAATTTCCACACAAGCCAATTCCTGATGGCTTGTCCATTGCTGGTCTAGTCCCACTCATCATGCCAGAAGAAGTTACCAAAGCTATCCATGGCATGAAGAATTCAAAAGCACTAGGCTCTGATGAACTACCAACAGACACTTGGAAGCTGGAGGAACTTAGTGGCAAAGCAGCCAACTGGCTAATAAATTTCTTCAATGTGTCTGCTGACTGGGCCACAAACATCACAGTCCCTCTCTTCAAGAATAAAGGTGATCTGGCAAATTGCTCAAACTATCGACCAATTCACCTCCTATCACACACAATGAAAATTTTAAATGCCTATATGACATAGTAAAAATCAGTTCCAATCAATGCAGCTTTGTCAAAGGCTCTAGTACTACTGACACCATCTTTTCAGACTGCATGCTTATGGAAAAACACCAAGAAAAGGGAACCATTGCCTATGGCTTTCCTCCACCTTGAAAAAGCCTCTGACTGTGTTCCTCATCAATTAATTTGGTACACCTTGGTGTGCCTGAGCAACTCATAACATGGGCCCAGAGGCTGTATATAAATACCAGCAGTTGCGTGAGATGCACTGTTGGTCTTTTCAATGCATGTTAATCCATCTAATATTAAAAGTGTATAAAACAATGGTACACTCAGTAGCTCTATATGGTGCTAAGTGTTGGCCAGTCACCAAATACGTCGAGTGCACTTTACACTGCATTGATTGTTAGGTGTTTCTCTCCTTGACCATGTCAGTAATTATATCGTTCGGAAGCAAATGGGCATTGCACCAATATCAGAGAAAATGCAGGAGAAACGCCTATAGTGGGACGGCCATGAGCAGCACTCCACACCATTGCCTACATTGCCTTCCACTTTAACATAGATGGCAAGTGCCTGTGTGGAAGGCCGAAGCAAAGATGGCAAGTTACAATAAATGCGGATATGAAAAATGCCCAGTTGGACCTGCATGTTGTGGTTAATCTTGTAAGATGGTGCTTGTTGACTCGAAAAGTGGACCCTGCACCTGCAGGAAAAACACTAGGAGGCAGATGATGAATTAAGAGAGTCAACTTGGTGTAGTGGTTAAGGCATCAGGCTAGTAACAGGGAGACCATGAGTTCTAGTTCTGCTTTAGGCACAAAGCCAGTTGGATAACTTTGGCTGGTCACTTTCTCTCAACCTAGAAAGGGGCAATGGCAAACCACTTTTGAAAAACCTTGCTAGGAAAATTGCAGGGACTTGTCCAGGCAGTCCCCAAGAAATCAGACACAATGAAAGGAAGACTATATATATTCAAAATATGATATATGAAAATAAAATAAAAAATAACAATATTGAATGAATTACATTCAAACTTGTCCATATATATATACGAAAATGGGAGCTGTTATTCTAAATAAAAGTCAACAAAAATTCTAATTGCTGTCTCTGTGGAGCAAGTGATGCTGGCCAAAATTATGCAGCACTGCATAAATTCAGCTAAGAGTGCAATTAACTGTTAGCTTTTTGTTCCTTTAAGTCCTTACCAAAGAATTACAGGAGCAGCTATTGCCATCAGTGGATGCCCTCTCTCCCACAAAAGGGCACGAAGAAGGGCTGCTTTCTTCTTTGGGATGCTTGGGAATATAACTGGGTCTCTTTAGAAGGTGGTTGAGGCTTCCATGAGTTCCATTGTTAGGGGCTGGCGTTAAATCAAGAAGATCTAAAATAGTTGAGAAAACAATGTCAAAGATATTGAAGATATGTTTTACATTACAGCTTAAACATAATTTTAACAATAAACATGCTATTAAATTTAATATACAGGTAAATGTATGCCAGTTATGCCATAAAATTATAAGTATAAATAAAGCAAGCTATTAGAAAATCCTAAGTACAAATACTTATTAAACATAATATAAAAATAAAGAAACAGGAGGAGTTCAACATATATTCCACTGGCTCAAAACTAGAGAGACCTCCCATGTGAGAAGTTCTGAAGAATCAAAAGAAAAACTTTTAAGAGAAAAGGAAAATAGATAGATGGAGACCAAATTCCAGTTCTAACAGGATTGGAAATTGGCATTGGCACTGACATCAGAAACAGTCTTTCAGCTTCTTAATATAATAAACATAACCAAAGTAAGTGGTATAATGTTAGAAGAATGATAAATATTTTCCAGAAATGTTTTGAGTTGAAGAGGTAAAGGGGGAAAGCCAATTAATCGTACCACAGATTAAATTGTAGATTTCAATATTTTCAAAGGGTTCAACTTCTGTTTGAAACTTGAATCCTGGTCCAAATGCAATAAAGAGTGCCTACAACAAAAATAACACATTGGGATATCCAGTTGCTTTTTGACTGGAAAATTGATGAATTCTCCAAAGCAATTTACTAAAAACCTGACTTCAGAAGAAGAGAAAGTACAGTATATATAAAAGACAGCTTGTTCCACTCTTAACAGATTTATGCAAATAACATCACACAGGACATCCAGATAAAAGCAAACTATGGTCTACCATAGCTGACAGCAGATTTCCACAACAGATTTCCACAATGGTCAATACTCAGCTAGAGCTACTTTTATTTCTTTAAACAATTATAATATGTACCAAATCATGCACATTTCTGTGCAAATGTTACTGGGCTCTTAGGTTATCCACTTCTATTTTTTTGTAGGAATTTAGAAGACATCTGTGAGGAGATAAATGACCATGAGTTGCAAGTGGCTTTCTTCCAGGCAATGCGGTTCATCAACTCCTTTGGTATTTTCTTCCTATTTTCTCCTAAAAAATCTGTTTTTTTTAAATGCTTCAAATATTTTCCTGCAAAGATTTGCTTATTTTTTCTTTCATAATCTACAATAGAGTT
>JANHZU010001757.1:215152-225184 GCA_032468055.1 Acrochordus granulatus
ATTGTGAGATTTGTGAGTTCTCTCTAACTGAATTATCATACAGAAGCTAAAGCAACATTGCAATGGACAAGTCCTGCCTCTGAGCATATTTGCAACCAAGCTGGGAAGAGCTGATATGGCTGACATCATATGGGTTGCTTAATGCTGTTACTTCAAGAAGGTTGTGTTTTTAAGGAATGAAGCCTTTTTAAAAAGCCTATCCAATGGTATCTACAACCATTAGCTTTGGCTTCCATCTGAAAACCACACTTAACATTATTGAGTAGTTTACTACCAAATTTCAATGATGAAATGTTGGGGGGGTTACAGAAATTAAAAAAGGAGATTCAAACATCACAAGCTCTTATGGGTAGCAGATGATATATCTCTAAGCTAAGGAGATGCTCTAGAACTAAATATTCTACAAAGCCCTTTACCTAAATTCTATTGTTTTATGGATCTGTGGTCCAAACTTACATATGTAAAAGTCTTTTGGAACGTTCTTTGCTCGAATACGAGGTGCTGGGCCTTCATACATATAAAAGTCAATTTTGTTAAAATAATCAGTCATGTATTCCAGCTGGTTACAGGATATTTTCTCCATGCCTAAAAAAAGGAGAGGAAAATAGTATGCAGCTGAACAAATATTGAATACCCAAGGTTGACAAACCTCTTTAGTAAAACAGCAAAGAACAATGCGGCATTACCATGATCAGCCAGAAGGATAAGATTGATACATTTAAGCAGGTTCCTTTGCTTTAAGCCTTCCATTAACATTCCCATGGTCTGATCTGCCAATTGTAAAGCTTTAATTACCTATACCAAAGGAGAAAGAGGTAACTAGCATTTTATCCTCCATATTAAATCAAAGATTGCAATCAGATCCATCACAGTATCAGTACAATAATAAAGACTAAGTATTTTTGGGTTGCTACTTGGATTATTAGTTCCTAATTTTAAATGGGATTTTAAATTTGCTTTAATAAAGCAACAAACTAAACTTATTACTGACATTCTTCTGTATCATATTTATCAGAATAAAATAGAAGTCCATCCCCCGCCCCCACATAGCACAATATTTATACAGTTGTTCTACATTGTCCAGTAATTATTTCACTGCTGGTTTTAAAATAATAACTAATTTTATATCAAAAATAAAATTGAAATGTCTAAGGTATCCCAAGGCTTATAAATTTACATATACTTTGCCTGCTTGTATTCTTATTATTTTTCCAGTGTTGGCTGGGGAGCTGGGAGTGTATGGTATAGTTCATCACTTCCTAGATGCTCAAACTGGGAGAGGTTTTACATTGCAGTAACAAAAAATGCATGTTTGCGGTTTAGCATGACATAGTTCATCTTCTGGAATATATTAATCTACCAGGTTTTTTCTATATGTCTGATAAAAAAGATGTTTCAGTTGCAGTGTGACATATATCATTACTATCTTTTGTCTATAAATGCCAACTAAAATTTAATCCAAAGCCCCCCTTCTTTAAAGAAAGGGAGGGAAGGAGAGAGAAAGAAGCTTACTTGTCCACTAACTGGCCCAAATTTATGCCCAGTTGTGTCCGGCTCCTCAATATACAATGTGTAGAAATCTGGCCTGCAAATTAAAAGGAAAGCTCATAATGTCTCATGACTTGAAAGAAATTTCATTTCACACAAAGATATATTATTAAAATGTTGCCAAAATATTTACTAGTTTGAAGCTACAAGTTCAAAATCACATCAAATGCCAAACTAGCCAGGACAGGAAACAACAGAAGAGGAAACTATTGAAAACAAAGAACACCATGGAGCAAACATCCCCCAGAACCAAAACGCCACTGTTCTCTTCTGCCTGGGTTGTTTCCTCTCTTTCTAGTCTCAGTTCTAGAAATGGAAGAAAGGGCAAAAACCTAGATGACCACAACATGGCAGGAAAAAGTTTTCGGTACCGCTTTCCAGTAATTAGCAGATTTTTGCAGCTCAGATCAAATCTTAATAACAAAAAGCAAAGACAGTCACAAAATTCAGGTTTGAAGATTAAAAAGGGGGGGAGGTAGGACAACAATAAGAGAAACTATGCTTCTTGGTTGGCAACATATAATTAGTTGGTTTACTCATCATTTTATAAGAACAGACACTGTCATTTCATAAAAGTTTCCGTGGCTATTACCTCTCAGCTTTGGGAAGATCTAGCCATTTTAGCAGCTCTGAAACCCTTGCTTCATATGGAGTTGATCTACGAGGAATAAAAATATTATTTAGAAGGAAAAGTAGCAATAAAGAGACATTTGCTTTTAGTGGACAAGTCAACAACATTTATGCCAATAGCAAGACAAGCAATCACTTTCCAATCTTCTCATTATTAGTAATGAAACATTGCTTAATTTTTTTTGAGAGACGTACAGTATGTCATTCTGTACAAATGCTTTTACAAAGCAAAAGCCAAGTTGATAATTGCAAAGGCAAAGCGGCAATCAGGTTGACTCTAGAGTATGAACATAAATCAAATATAAATACTGTAGAAAAATTACAGTAAACAATAAAAAGTATTACAATAAATGATGTTATAAAAGTGATGTATGCAAAAAATCCCCAAGCAAAGCATACCCCCCTCCAATTCCCTGCAACAATCACTGCATGAACTATCCTTCTCATGTGGCCCTCCTGTCCTCTTGTTTGGGGTAAGGTGGGTAGAGCATGGCAGGAAGGAAATGAAAAGTGGTTTCAAAATGCCAAAGGAAACCTGATAGTGAATGGGCCAGACATACTTTGAGTTTGTCCTCCATGGCCTGAAATCATAATTCCTCACCAAAATAATACTGCCAGTTAGTATGTGCAGTACTCTCCATTACGCGGTATTCAAATACATTGAATTATAAGCCTGTCAGTATTAAGATGGAAGCATGCTGGTGAAAGTGGTTAAGATGCTCGGCTTGTTAGCTGGAAGGTCGGTGGCCCGAGTTCAAGATCCAGTGCTGCTGTGCAACAGGGTGAGTTCCTGTCGTACCGCTTCAGCTCCTGCCAACCTAGCAGTTTGAAAGCATGCAAATGCAAGTAAATAAATAGGTAACAGCGTCTGTGTGCCTTTGGCATCTAGTCATGCTGCCACATGACCACAAAAGCTTGGAAATAGAGATGAGCACCACACCCTAGAGTTGGTCACAACTGGCACAGAAACCTTTATTAAGATGGAAAGCCATTGAGTCAAGTAGAACAGACGTTCTATTTTTCCTCGCAAATTTCAGCTGCACTGAATGCTGATCCTTCAGTTGGGCAGAGCAAGAAGATGTCTCAGCCAGCAGGAGGCACAAGAAGTCAGGAGAGAGATGGCGACTCTCCCAGAGCCTCTCTGTTGACAAATGCCCTGCAAGCCAACAGAACATTTTTAAGCTTAATGCCAGGATTCAAAAAGGCACCAACTGCCATTCTAGGAAATTGTTGCACATGAGAGAAGAATGAAAAGAGTCCCTGTCATGTTTTCAAGCCCAGCTGGGTATATATGTGTTGCTTTATACATATATACCCAGCTTTATACATATATACCCAGATACCATTAATATCTGGATTAAGCTTTCTTAATCCAGACATTTTTTTAAAAAAAAAAAAGTGGAAGTGGGAAGGACCGTGCAGATGTTTGAAGAGGCACTTTGCTTCATTGGCTATGTGAACGAAGCACCCATTCAGATCAACAGCAGTGATGTCTGTATCATCTTTAGGAGCTGAGCTTCATTCAAAGGTGTTATTCCTGGTATAGAATTACTGAATAATGATTTGGAAGCTGTAAAATGAACAAAATATTAATTCAGTGCTAGCTTACATTACTGTAATACATTTTTGCTGCATTTCGGGCATCTTGTTGATTAAAAAGAGATTTGTGGGTGATGAGAAAACTTTTTTTTTTCATCTTCAGCTTACTTGTTATAAACTTTGTATATCGTCGGGAAAGACCCATTTATTTTTACTTCAGATCCAGGCCAAAAATAGGTGGCTGCTTTTAAACCTTGATATTTTGCTGTATGCCAAATCTGCAAAAAGTATGCACAGAATCAGTGTCTTAAAAATTAGTAAACTGTAAAACTTCATGTGCCCAGTTGTCTACAGGCAGTCTCTGGTCCAGCTTAAAGAAAATGCCAACTTAAAATAACAGATAGCATCCTTCCTCCTTGAGGTGACAAACAACTGAAGCCATGTAATTTTTCATCAGCATCACAAAGTAGTGTGTGCATTTCTAATACAGTATATAGCATTTTTAGCAGATCCTGAAAGCATTGTTTCAGCAGTTTGTCAGCTCAAGAAAGGAAAATGCTGTCTGCCATTTTTAGTCAGATTCCTTTGCCTTCAGGACATGAAGAGATTGAATTCCAGTGGATTCTCCCTGAATTGGGTTCTCCTTGCTTGAAGTCTGTCTCTCCCATAACTCAGTTTTAAGTATGAAACTTAAAGTTATAAGTTTAATTTTTATCAAAAAAAACTTTGTATGTTATCATTGTTCATCCCTGATATGAAGAAGTACTGGTATAGTAGTAATCTGTTTTAGTTTAAATACAAATTAAGGTTAAAGGCAAACTTAGTGAATGGAAATCATTCTCAATCCAGGGACTGCCTGGACTGAAGCATCAGCACTTTTTAGTAATTAAATGTGCTTTAACATACTATGATCAAAATTGAAATCTGGAAAGCCTTGCTGATTTTTTACATGAAGGCCGTCTTTACTGCCATTTCCCCACTAGAGATTTTCAACATCTTCATAGCATCACCCAGCTGCCTTGAATTTATATATGAAGCCTGCTGTATTACTGCTATTTCAGTACAGTAATAACATTTGCTATTGGGAAATCAAGTATATGTTCCTACACCAAGGAAATGTGTCTCAAGGGTACATACAGGCTGTCCACCCCACCAGGCAGGATTTGATTTGGCACTTCCAGCAAGAGAGAAGCTCTGGTTTAATTTCACATCGTACATATTATTGTCAATTATGCCATGGGATTCTGGGTACAAGCCCTGAGGAAAAAAGAAACATATTTAGTGCAGATGAATCAGGTGCTTAACATTTTTTCTTGGATTTGTGCTGTTGGACTGCGCTGTTAAATATCAAGAGTAGGAAGACTTCAGCTTTGCAGGATTTCAATGCATTGTAAAAGGAGGACTTATACCTCCTGCATATATTATAGAAAATGATGATGTTCCAATTATATTCAGTTATACCCAGGCCAGCAGAAGAGGCATGTTGTGGACCCTGTCAGTCAAGGAATTTCGGCTGTCGGGGTCCAGGAGAAGAGACTTTTCTGCCATGGCTCCTCTCCTATGAACACTGTGCTCCCTGAGGTGAGACCTGCTTCCTCCCTTTTGGCCTTCAGAAAGAGCCTGAAGACCTGGCGCTTGGGACTCCATTGGGGGTTTGTCAAGATGGAGATGGTTGTTGGGTTAATCAGTTCTACCTCCTTTCGTGTACTTCTTGCTCCCCTCCTTTCATCTTGCTATTTTATTTTTATTGTATTGTTATTATGTTTCTTTATTGTTTTTCTTTATATAAATTGTGAGCCACCTAGAGTTGCTCCTGAGATCGGCGGCATACAAATATGATAAATAAATATTCAGAAGAAGTGCAGTGTGCGAAAATGACACAGTCCCTTTGCATCATCTTCTATGTTTGGAGGGCAACAGGTTATGTGGAGAGGTTCCTCTATTCATAAAAGGTTTTCACATAATTAAACATCCCAACCTTCCTTAATCATAAATGCTTTGTGAAAGCAATACAATGAAATGGTCCTCAACATGGTCCTCAACTTACTACCATTTATTTAGTGACTATCTGAAGGTACAACAGTTACATATGACAGTCTTTGTACTTACAGCTATCATTTCATCATGATCAAAATGTTATGCTTGGCAACTGACATGTATTTATGATAATTGCAGCATCCCAGGGTTACATGATTATCATTTGCAACCTTCCCAGCCATCTTTTAACAAGCAAGGTCAATGGAGGAAGCTGTATTTACTTAAAAATCTAGTGATTCACTTCACAACTGTTGTGATTTGCTTGTCAATCATGGCAAAAAATATTGTATAATTGGGCCAACTCACTTAACAACCACCTTGGTTAGCAATAGAAATTCTGGTCACAATTGTGATTGTAAGTCGAGGACTACTTGTAATCCAGAGAAGTGGTCTGGATGTGTTCAAGCAGAGATAGAACAGACATCTAGTGGAGGTGTTTTAATCTGGATTCCTGCATTGAGCTGGGCTTTGGACTCTATGGCCTAAATTGAACCATTCCAACTCTGCTTTTGGGGATGAAAATGTCTAAGGCTGTGATTAGCAGGCTCTTTCTATTTCTCATAGCTCCCCTGTTCGGATAACAATGGAAAAAGATCAGTCCATTATTGCTGCTGCAGTTTCACTCAAAATAGAAATTTAAATATTGAACTAGAACTGGGAGGACTCAGGTATGAGATTTACTGGGTGGCCTTGGAAGAGTCATTAAGTCTTGGCCAAATTATCTTACTGGGTAGCAAGGATAGAAAAGGATGAATAGGAAAGCATCTTGAGCTCCTCAAGGAGAAGGAATATAAGTAAAAGAAAGAAAAATAAATGTTATTGATCAGTCTCAGAACCAAAAATGCAGTTAGATTTTTCCATGGACAAGTCAGTATTGGTTACTTTTCTGTACAAAGTTTCTTTTTTAAACTGAGTAACTTAGGAAATGGGAATGATTTTGTTCTTATTGTTGTTACATAATTATAGCCAGACAAAACCCTTTTTCTGATCATTGCCCAATAAAAATACATTTTGTAAAACAGACAAAACAAAATTAACCCTTAATATCAGTGACCGTTGGCAATCATTTGTGGGTGAAGCTTGCACATAAAGTAGCAGACTTTTGCTACTTTTAGAGAGGGAGATTTATCCTGACTGTCTAACAAATAATGCAAATAAACATTATTGAAGTGTCTCAAAAACTAAGATAAAAAATGGTACTCAACTGGTGGCAAATGTCTCTGTAGAACTGACAATGCAAAAGGCTGCTCTTTCTATGGCACCCCTATCATAGGGGCAGTTTTGAGTTTTGTAAAGGATGTTCCTATATTTCCCTTCCAAAACAGCTGTGGAAAGAACATTGCATTGGGCTAAAGATAAAGCTCTCCTGAATATAGGAACTGTGATGTGGTATAAATATGAAGCTCGTTTAGGTGCTAAAATTTACAATTATATTGTGAGAAAAAGCAATTTCTGTTTGCCCTCCTGTGTCTAAGATCTTTTGCCTTAATATTGAACAAGCTTGGTTTGACCCTAATTATTTTTGTCAATATTAGGTGGGTTAGCCCACCATCTGCCCATCTACGACTGTGATGTAGTTTTAGCCAATAGGTAAAAATTGGAGATTGGATTCAAGTTTATTGACTCCTTCCCGTACATGTACTACATTTGAAAACAGCGGGTAATCTGGAAAATGCTTCTGAACAAACTTGTTTCAATTCTAAGTTAATCATATTGTTATATGGTCCTAATTCAGCCTCATATAGCAGTTGTGCTCAGGATTTAACTGCAAACAACTTAATTACAGCAGGGTTAAACTGTGCTCCTCTGGAAAATATTAAGTTTGAATAGTTGATGCAGACCTTTATTGCAAAATACATAGTCCAGGTGGCCTTTCTGCTTCCTGAAGCTTGATAAACTATCCCTAAATATCTCAAGATCTTAATCTGCTCAACCTAGGTTTTGGGCAGCTTGGAAAAAATAAGAATTGAGTCTTAGAATAATTTAATATGGGATCCTTCTTGAACAATAATGCAAGATTGATCTCAAGGTTCTTCTAAAGCAAATGGGAGTCAGTACTGATGCCAAAGATACTATATGCATCATTGACAAACAGTAGTAAATTGATATGTCCATGGGCTACTTTAGGAAGATGAAACATAGAGTTACTTAAGTGAGAAACTGCCAAATTTATATAGGAATGAATACGCCTCCCTGTCTAACTCCCCTCCTTATTGCTATTTCCTTGGTGACATGTCCTTGATTACTACACCTGATTTTCAACTTGGCATTTTCATGTATTTTAATGAGCAGCAAAAGTAGACATTTATTTGCTGTGGTAAGTTCTAAATTATGCCACTTTTAGCTGGCATACTAGGTTGAAAGCTGAACTAAAGTCAATAAATGCTGCATAAAGGGATTGTTCAGATTTGTGGGTATACTTTTCTATTAGGTGTTACAGCATCATAGCATAGTTTAATGTTGTTCAATCTGCTCTAAACCTGCCTGTTTGTCCATCAGAATGTCTTCAGAATCAAGCCAGTAAATTAATTTATCCTACAGATGTTTTACATGTATTTTGCTGATATGATTTAAAAAACTAATTGTGGTAGTTAGCTGAACCATCTCTTCTGCACTTCTTATACATTGCTATTATAATAACCAAGACCTATTGTTCTTTGGTATCGTAGCTGAACTATCTATTGCTGGGAAGGGTGAAGCTAGCACCAGAGTCGACTATTCCAAATTATTGAATATTTTATGTATAATAGGATCTGAACTTGGGGCTTTCCCTGATTTAAACTGTTTAATTATATTTTTGATTTCTCAATATGAGACTCTGTTCCAATGGGGAAGAGAAATCATATCCAAATCTCCAAATCTTCCAGGGAATTCTCTACATGACCATGTAGGGTAGAAAAATGATCTTCCCATACACTGGCTGGTATATGCCACAAAGTCCTATAAATATGAGATAGAGATGGAGATACTATCCTGAAAATGATGGCAGGGATCTCCCCCACTGGCAGCTGCTATCAGGCATTGCCAGGATACCCATATAGCATTCTTTATTTTTTTTCACAACTTCAACTGCATATATTATTTTTCAATTTCACAAGCTGAAAGATTGAGCAAGAACCAGAATTATCTTTGATTAGGTTAAAATAGTGGTTTAGAAAGTTCCAAGCTTCACAGCATTTGTAATCAGACAAACATGATGTGTTCCTGGGTCATGCGTAATTTGTAACAGGATGAGGGGCAGTTATAGTGACTGAAAGTTTGGTTAAGTTATTGAAATTACCCAGTACAATGTCATCTGTTACCAACTACTATTACTGAATAAAGAGACTTGGTTTGTTTCTTTCTAAAAAAGTTAGTAATTATTGCTGTTTGCTGAGATATCCAGTTAGTAGTAGAAGCTACCGCAAAAGGTTATATTGTTGGAAAATTGCTGTGAGTCCATGTTATTCTCTACACAGTATTTAGAACAGACCAAGCTCATGTGCCATTCAGTGCAACTAGCAAAAATATAATCTGAAGTTTATTTCATAAACATCAGCAAACAGTTAACTGGCAGTTAACCCCTCAATACCCTGTCCTATTTAATACCCACTGGTGCACCACATAAGATTCAGAGTTATTGTAGGGGCCGCTATACTAACAGTGAACTTAGGTTTCAGAATGCCAGCATTTAAGGCAAAGAATGAATTGTCCATCTACAAAAATGGAGGTATGAGTTCATCTGGAGAAACACATCAATTTGCAAAAAACAAAAAAAGTGCCAAGGAGACTAGAAAGCTGGCAAACAAGTGGAAACAGTTCTATTAGAAAAAAGAATACATGGTTGACATTCTAAATTGTATCAGCTTTATTTGCCTTCTTCTAAATTCTGTATATTGTTATAGTTGTATGGCACTGATACCTTGCTTCCTCTTTGTTAATTTAATGAGGTTTATTCCACAGTATTTCACAACTTCATTCATTTTTAAAAATACTAATTTAAGATTTAATAATTATCAGATACAATTTAACTGCAAAGAAAAGCAGTTTTTCTTCATGTAATGTAATCTGTCCCCCTTGCTGTGGTTGGGGGGCTTGTGTGCTCTAATGAAGATGAGAGCTCTGCCAGAGGTTTCAACCATACTGGACAGGTCTCATCAGAGGAGCCAGACGAAGAGTGTCTCCCATCTATAAAAATACAAGAAGTAAATTACAGAAATCCATACTGGCTCGGTCATCGCCCAGGTTAACAAGGGCCGCGCTAGATGTTGTTGGGGATCCTGGACATCTAGTGGAAAA
>JANHZU010001758.1:38484-52832 GCA_032468055.1 Acrochordus granulatus
TCCAGATGCCTGTTTTTTAAACTTTGTTGCGATGCAATTACCCTGGACGAGTGAGAGTCTTCACAGACAAATATATGGATACCTTTTTTTAAAAGTACATCTTCACCGACCTCAGTTCATTCTAAGCTTTTGCTTCCTGGCATCAGTTCTAAGGTTCTTGGTTATATGCACACTTCCTCTGTGATTTGCCCCTTTTAAAATTTCCTATATGTATCTATTTCTGATACAAAATCTTAAACAAACCATTTAAGTAGCCATATTACCTTGTTCAGTTGTAGCTCCATTGTTTAATCTTTTTGATTCATTGGAATTATTCGCCATTGTGCTTTTAGTATCATCTTCTGTAGGGGCTTCTACTCATTAGTTTCTCCTGTCTGGGATCATGTTTATCACTGCTTTGACTTTATTAAAATCTGTGGGTTTTCTTAAGCCTAAGACATGTGTTTTACTATGGTGGATTTTAGTTTCCCTTAAAATAAAGAACTCCATCATTACATTATCATTTCTACTATTTCAATGTTTGTATTGTTTCCATTTCGCCACTGAAGTCCTATGTTGATTAGTATCCAATGAAGGACAATGACAAAGACACAATAATTGTGTCTTCCTGTATTTTCTAAAGAGGAAACTGCCAATAGTTTCTTGGAAGAACCATGCTTGGCAGAATTTGGTTCTCAATAGATATTGGCATAACTAACATCCCCCAGTATCAAGTTGCTGTTGTAAAGTGTCATCACATTTTCTCCTTAGTTGGGTTAGTGATACTGCTTTTATCATTCTTCTACTTATAGAGGTTCTCTATAACATTGCCAAGTTTGATACAGTATTTGGATATTTTTAACAAATAGTTCAACTTTTCCTCCCTCCCGATTTTTTCCTTTCCTCTTGAATAAATTGTATCTTTCAGTTTATATATCCTAGATCCAGCACACCAGTTCTCCGCTGTACCATATTTATCTTCTGTACTAAAAGCTGAACTTCATAATATTTCCCATATTCTAAGCATTAGAATATAGACAATGAAGGTCACAAACTTGAAGAATTTTCATTTACTTTATGTTTCTTCATTGTGTCTCTACTTTTACTAGCTGGTAAGAAAAGAAGAAAAGATTTAGTCTTTTTTCTTTCATGTATAATAGCATCTCCCTGTATGTTATCTGATGTACCAAGTGGCTCATAGGTTACAGGCAAGCTGTACAAAGTACATCTTCATGACCTGGCAGGTTCACATGGACATATTCCCTTTTCAGGTAACATGACCCTCAAAGCATTTAGAATTTTAAAAGTAAAAGCCAAGTTCTTTGAAATGAGCCCTGGAAATATGTAAGAATTCAAAAATAGTCATGTTGGATCAGATCAGAGACCTTTCTGGTCCAGTATTCTGCTTCTGTATGGCTAAACAAATATTTGTGATACATTTATAGGAAGATTTGAGGACAGTATCACTTTCCCATTCATCTTTTTAACCACTGTCAAAGGATATTGGTACTGGATGTAATATTTAGCCATCATGAAAAGGAACTCTTGAGATTATACTTCTTGTTTAATTTATTTATAAAATTTTCTGCACTGATGCCCAGCAATGACCATATTATAATAACGAAGTACACATTTTAACTGTGCACAATATAAAATATACAGTATGTTTCATTTTATCTCTCCCAAATCTTGCTCAATTACTGGTTAACATGAGGTTTGAAATTACGAGCAAAAGTTTACTGTATCCAAGTTCTGTGCACAAATGTGGTTTTATACACCTTTTTCTAAGCTAAAAAGCCATAAATAGTACAGTAAGCAATGCAGCTTTCAAAATATTAATTCTATGTTTCTGACTGCATAGATCCCATGAATATTTGAACAGTCATGTTCTATAGTAATTGTTAGGCCAAATCATCTTCCAAACAGCCTTATATTTTGTACACTGAAGTAGTCAAATGTGAATGTGATCACTTTCTCATTATTTATAATACTTAGTAAAGTGAGTTCAGGTATGGTACTGATCCAGTGCAATGCTGGATTCCCAGTTTATTGGATACTGTGATAATCAGTGGAAAGTGCAATAGAAAAAACAGTGATGCAGATGCCATTCTAGGCCATCCACAATGGTAGAGTCCTCAGAGGAAGTCTAGCAATTGAACACCTTGTTTAGTAATGTAACATTATTATTATTAACATAATTATTAACATAATTCCCACCTTTTTACTGGGCCAGTTTTATTAGTATGGGATGGGTGCACACGTATTGTCTATAAGCTTCCAGAATTCTGTCCACATTCCCAGGCTGCACAAAATGAAACATCTCCTATTTAACTGGTAGGCAGATCCAGTTGTAAAGACAATATCTGCTGATCCTGTTGTAAAGACAGTATCAACTTTAGAATAGATACAACCACTTTATCCTTAGAATATCTTGCAAGCTGGTCACAGTAGGCTGCAAAATGATCTGTCTTTTCACTATGTGGAAGCACATAGTAAGATAGCTGACTGTTAAAACAGCCCCTCTTTTCTTTGCTTGTCCCCACAGACTAGTCCTAAGAAGTAAAACATTTTAAACATAAATTAAGGACAGATAATATAAGATTATATTTCTACAACAGTTAATAAATCTTTCTTTCCCACCAGAAAAGTCTGAATGGAGAATTACTTTCATCCCATTTCTGTTCTCTTATGGCATCATTAGACCATAATAACTGACTTACCACACACCAAAATGATGTCCAGTGGGGCAGCTTCATTTGTTATCAGTATTCCTGAAGGAACATGATAATCCTGATTCTGAGTTATTTGGATGGCTGTCTCTGGTTTCTGTCAGATGCTATAGACTCAGAGCCAGAGACAAGAGCCTTTTCATTTTCATCAAAGGATTTCTCCACTACAGTAAGACAAACTGTGTGGTAATTATTTAATAGGTGAAGACAAACAACATTTAGACTAGCATCACACACACAAAAACAAAATAGCTTCCATATAGCATGAAATTTTCTCTTGCTAGGATTCTGTGGGAATAACCATTTTTCATGAAATTTGTGTATTTAATGTATTTTTTTTCTCTTTGGGTCTTGGAATTTGAAATACAAAACTTTTTTTCAGTTTTTTAAATTATATAATTCTTTTCTCTGAATTTATGCTTCTCTATTGTTATTATATTTCACTGTGATACACTGTTGCTTATGTTTTGTTAACCATCTTGAATGCTTTTTAAAGAATAAAGTAGAAGTCAAGAATAAAGATAGTTTTAATAAATAGAACTCAGAATGATAGGATGAAGCAAAGAAATATAAAACTGAAGTGTGTATGCTAGACCTGTTAAAATTGGTGGCCTCTGGGAAATCTCATCATTCCCAACTGACACATCTCATTGGCATTGTGGCTGCTGAAGATGTGAACTGGAACTTTGTGAATGTGGGGGGTAACCTACGACAATATTTCAAGTGTACTAAAGAAATATTGTGCCTCTATGACAGTGTTTCTCAATGTTGGCAACTTTAAGATGTGTAGACTTCAATGCCCTGAATTGCTGGCTGGGAATTCAAGGAATTGAAGTCCACACATCTTAAAGTTGCCAACATTGAGAAACATTTCTGAAAGGTATATTTTGGAATGAATGATATGTGATTTTTGTGAACTCTTCCTTCTGACTATCTAACATACAGGTACTCTTCAACTTAATGACCAGTCACTTAATGACTACTTGAAGTTATGATGGATTCAAAAAAATTAAATGTGACCCATCCTCAAAGTTACAGTTGCTGTACCACTCCCACAGTCATGGCAACTGGCTTGCATTTATGATTGGTTGCAGCGTCCTGTGGTCATATGCTTGTGTTTGCAAAAGTTTTTGCCATTTCCTGGCAAAAAACCCCAGCCACCGGATAAAATAGATTTGCACTTACAATTAATTCTCTTTAACATCCATGTGGTTCACTTAGTAACTTCAGTAAAAACAGTGACTATTGTAAAAATGGTCATAAAATTGAGTGCAGTCATGTGGTGCCTCAAGTTATGACCACAAGACTTATGACTGAAATTCTGGTCCCAATTGTGGTTGTAAGTTCAGAACCACACATATCTGTTATTTAAGCCTGTGAAGGCCAAGCCTCTACCTGCCAGGCCAGGTAAATAGAATGTGTTTTTAATTTAAAAAAGTGTCCCTTAACATGGCTTTAGGCTGAGAAACCTCTAGTGCTAGGACATATAAAAATGTACCTATGCTAAATGGATGACAATAAGGGAAGAAGCTTGTTTTGCTTAATGAAGAACAAAGGTAAAAAAGAAACCTTTTAGATCACACTTGATTTTGTGAAATATGATACAGTGGAACCTTACAGGATGAGCATCTCACAAGACAAGATTTTCACAAGTCGAGCAAAAAAATTTAATAAAATTTATTCTGCTAGACAAGTGGCAACTCACAAGACAAGCAAAACTTTGCACGATAACTTATGCGTCATCAGTGCACTCTGTATTTCCCGTTCAGGCAGCAACCGTGCACCCGTTCTGCCTACGCTGCCACATGGTTTACTCCATTACAGTTCAGGCAGCAACCGCGTGCGCGTTCTGCCTGTCCTGCCACGTGGTTTACTCTATTACTGTGTGTATACTGTACTGTGAGCGCATGTGTGTGCGGGAAGCCCCTTGAAGAAGTGCGAAATGAAAGGCGATAAGGCGATTCAGGTAGACCTGAAGAAGGAAATCATTGACAAGCACGAAAGAGGTGTGTGTGTGACTGACCTTGCCAGAATGTACGGCAGGTCAACATCGATGATTTGCACCATCCTGATCGCAAGATGAGCATTGCACGATGAGCTCACGTGGGAAATCTCACAACGGAGCTGACGGTTCTCTTCTCTCGCTGCATAAACAGGGTAAATTAAGTGAAAAGCATTCAAGAGATGGAACTCCCGAGACTTCAGACTCCAGATTCTCCCTCCAGGCAGTCCCCTCCCCCTCCTCTCCTCCCTCTTGTCTCCCTCATGCACACACACGCACACACACAATAAAGCAGAAATTGTCCTTGTCGTCTCCCAAAATAAAGCAGAAATTCCAGGCCCAACCCCTGCTACCTGTCTCTTCTCCCCTCATAGTACGGAAGCAAGAAACATTTCCAAACCGCCCATGAAAGATGCCCGGAAAGGCATTGCTGAGGGAAAAGGCAGTTTTGCCTCAGCAGTGGCGGCAACAGGGGGTGCTGGACAGCAGCCGGCCTAGCAGCAGCCTCGAAGCACATCCGTAAGTGCTGGTTAGTTTGCTCTATTTCTGCTTCATATCATGTGTTAATCATTGATACTTGTTTCAGATGTTAAGGACAATCATTTCTACATCAAATTCCATTGAAAATTATTTTTTGGTGAATACTTTTGGGGGCGTGGAACAGATCGTCAGACTTGCCATTGTTTCCTATGGGAAACCTCTTTTCGCTTTAAGAGCATTTCACACTAAGAGCATTCTTCTGGAACAGATTAGTTTCGTCTTGCGAGGCTCCACTGCATATGGTTCTTTTACCATAGTAATGCCAGCAGATCATTCAGACTGACAGAAAAGTAGAATAATTCAGTAATTCCTTTATGCTGTCATAGCTTGGAATTTTTCCCAATAAATAGCGTTGATTGCAATCTGTTTTAGTTCAGCCAACCTAACTAATTGGAAATCCATTCATTTTAATGTAAAATGGAGGTTTGGTAGCTGTTTTTATCAGGCTGCAAAGCTCTGTACATTTATTTGGAAGGCAGTTTTATTGAATATAGTGGAATTTACATCTCTGTAAAAAGACAGAACATTACACTGTCGAATAACTTATAACTAATGAAATAAGATAAATTGTAGCCCCTATCCCTTTTATTGCATCTTGTATATTCTGGTAGGCATCAGGAGAAAATTAAATATCAGATCACACTCTGACTTGGTGCATGAGTGAAGGCAGGGCCAAAATGAACAATGTTTGTAAATCAGATTGTGCTCAAAATCTTAAGTTTCATTTCAAGGGCACTTATTGAGATTGTGGTTTCAGCAACCACTCATTACAGTGTCTCCTCTATTATTCCTTTTACTTTGATGTTTTATGTCAGTTTTTGAAAAATTACAAAAGATTATTCTAAACTGACATAATATTATTTTACTATTTGCAAAATAAATTAATGTCTGTGAGTATAACTGGTGTTTCATATCTGTGGATGAATAGGGGATACAGATAGGATTTTGATTTATACTGCTATTCTAATGAGTTTTAAATGTTTTAGGATGAATTAATTAACCAATTCTTCATTATTTCACCAGCATTTTTATATCAGATTAAGTTGAAATTCATAATAGGTAAATGTTTTAATTGGTTTAATACTGAACATTATGAATTGTTTTGATTTTTAAAAGCTAAATAAGCTTATTTCTTATAAGGGTGCGTGGTGGTGCAATCAGTTAAGATGATGGGCTTGTTGGCCAGAAGATTGGCAGCTCGAGTTTGAGACCCAAGAGCTACTATATAACATGGTGAGCTCCCATTGCCTGCTTCGCTCCTGCCAGCCTAGCAGTTCAAAAGCATGTAAAAATGCAAGTAGATAAATAGGTACCATCTTTAGTGGGAAAGGTAACAGCATCCATGGTCTCAGTGTGTAGTCATGTTGGCCACATGACCACGGAAGCATTTTCAGACACACTGGCTCTTTGGCTAGATGAGCACTGCTCCCTATGAAAAATATAATTTGCTATTTAACAAACATTCATTTTAATGGACATACCTTTCCCACTAGTAGTACATTAAATTGTGTGTTACTGTATACTCATTTAAATATCTGTTCCCCATTATAAAAGTTGTGTACATTTAAGAGTTGTAATTTCAACATGATGCAATTTGAGAAGAATTAGTTGCATAGCAATTTAGACTTTGGACTATGAATGTAGCTATTGGAATAAATAATTGGTCCTGCCATTATGTAGCCTTTTGTTGTTTAGTCGCTAAGTCATGTCCAACTCCTCATGACCCCATAGACCACAGCACGCCAGCCCTCCCTGTCCTTCACTGTCGACCAGTGTCTGCTCAAATTCACATTCACTGCATTGATGATGCTATCTAACCCTCTCATCCTCTGCTGTCTCTTACTGTTATGTAGCCTCGTAAGATAATTTCCAAAATACAATACTGTGCAAAAGCCTTAGGCCACCACCCACTTTGTTTTAGCAAAGTTTTAATGACCATCCATAATTATTTTTCAGTCACTGTATAAAGATTCAAACAGAAAATACAGGAAATACGTACACAAAATGTAAACACAATTTTCAGAACAAAATGGCTTCTTCAGGCAAAAGTCAGTATTAAGTAATCAGTACTAACTACTTGCCACTTTTGCCTAAGGAAGCTGTTTTGTTTTTGTTTTTTGCTTTTTCTTGTTTGTGAATACAGCATACAAATTTTCTGTACTTTCTGGCTGTATTCTAATAAAGAGACTGAGAAATCATTATATATGGTCATTATACCATTGCTGATACAACAAATCTAATGGTGTCCTAGACTTTTGCACAGTACTGTATATGTAAATGATTATTTCTGAATATATCAAAACTGAAAAAAAACTTTCCTTCTACCATATTGTTTGCAAAAGGATTAAGAGTCCTAGTATGTCTAACAATAGATTTCATGCTTTGTATAATCCTGTCAGACTAGGTCCACATGTAAAGGTTCAAATTAACAGACTTATTGCTAAAGTATATGCACAAGAATCTTCTTTGCTAACCATCAGTACCTGGTTGGTGCTAGATAAGGTTGAGCAGCGATCAGGGGAGGGAGTTGAACTTAGTACATTTGTAGCTATGTAGTGACTTGAGGCTAATCCCTCTTTTCATCCATCCCCCTGGCTCCATCATTTCTTCTCTTAAAGATCTCTAGAAAATGAGATTTCCATAGATAGATTAGCAAAATAATAAAAATAACTTCTAAAACTCTTGTCTTATCCATGAATGGCATGGACAGCATATCTATGATTAGTATTAATTATCAATCATATATTTTAATCACATTTTAAAAAAGAAAGAAGAAAAACTATAGCTCCATGATGAATTCCTGTGCTTTGACTATAGAAATTACTGAGTTCAATTTTTGGCATTTCTATTTGGAGCTGAAACACATCTTCCTGAAATCCTGAAAAGTTGCTACTAGTCAATGTGGATAATCCTGGGCTAGATGGATTTAAGTATTAGGCAGTTTCCTATTATCCATCTGACTATGGTTTCTATGAATCAATATTATCAGACATACTAATAAGTGATACTTCAGTTATTTTAAAATAATGCTAAATTATTTGTTATAATGCTATAACAAAATTATTGCTATAATATCTTACTTGTCTACAAAAATTAGGACAACCATTAGATAGCAACAGACATATACTCTTTGCTGTCATCTACAACAGCATAAATATGTTAACCCTAATACATGAGCATTTATTCCTTAATCTGCATAAGTTAGGTTATTCATATGGTTGATATGCAATCTGCATTCTGTGAAAGTCCTATTGTTATTTCTGATATTTCTAATATATGCATTCAACTCATTCAGTTCTCTACTCCCTTTGGTAGCTCCCAAAAGACTTATCAAGCAATAAAAACATAAAGCAATTTCCCAAAAGCAATGTCACGCATTAGATGAATTAAAACTAAGAGCCTCATTATATAATTTATCAGCTGAAGTGGTATGGTTGCCTAGTATTTGTCTAATATATATTTTAAAGGTGGGAGGTGTAGTAATGCCATAATAGCTATCCTAGTTTGATAGGTCTGTAGGGTGTTATAAATAGTAAGCTAACAGCTGTTATAACAGATGTTAAGCCTTCCACTGATTTTAAGAGTTAACTAAAACTATTTCCTTTTACATGATTAAATGTTAGCCTCATAGTTCATGGAAAGCAAATGCCTCTGGTGTATTTCTATTGCATTAACTTTACTAACCTTTCCAATGGTCAGATACACAACAGAGTGTATCTTCAAATGTTTCCCTTTTTCAGTGATTGGCTGTTTTTTTCAGATCTTTTAACAAGCACATAAGCTTTGTTTTTCAATTAGTCTGTTTGCAAATGCAATTAATTATTTTAGTACCTAACAGTGTTAGGTAGGAGAGAAAAAGAACAGACTTTCTTTCCTAAAAGCACCATAGATTTTCTTGAGAAAGGAAGAGGGTCGGGCAGCAACCGACTTAGCCATTTCCCCAAAGAAGAAAAAATCACAAGTAAGGAGAAAGAGTTGAGAGCAAGAGTGCCAAGTATCTTATAAGTCAGTGCTTCATGCTTCAAAGCAGCTCTCTTGTGCACAGCAAGCCTTGGTCATTTTGTGAGAACACCCATAACATGTATTTAAAGTTCTAAGTGTGACCATTATTCCAAATAGTGTGAGGTTTCTTTATTTAATGTGATAGACAGAGCTATCTAGAATGAAGCATAAGCTCTTTCTTAGTCCCAGTGAAAGAAATTGTGAATAGAGCTTGCAAATTTCTTTGCCCACTTCCAGCTCTTCAATTTCTCCAAACTTTAGATGACTGATATTTGGTTGTATTGCTTTTTTAAAGCCTATATAGTCATAGACTAAAAGAATTATATTCAGTTATGTGTTCAGCTCAGCTAGAAACAGTTTCTTTTGTTGCAGTTCTTGAAGCTTTCAGATTAGAAATGAAATGTGGGCATTTTTGCATGTCTTGCTATAGGAGAGCATATCAGCTACAGCCAGTGAGCCCATCAGAACATTCACAGTGAAGATGTGGGATGCCCCATTCAATGTGACCAAGGTAAGTTACCTTTGTAGCCATCTAGATCTTGTGTGATTAATGCCAAAGGAACTGAGGTCATCTTCTTTGGAAGATGGCCTTGTAAAATCTGTTCGTTACTGGAAGTTGAGTTTCATGTGAAAAGGATCTAACTCAGCAGCATACATTTCTTCAATGCTCAAATTCAGTGCAAAAAAAGAAACAAAATCTTAGGGGAAAGGTGGACAATCTGGGGTACCATGAAGCCCTCAACAATTTTTTATGAATCTGTAAACCTTGTACAGACACAGGGAGCAAAAATTGGTAGCATTCCCTGTTATGTTAATAAAAAATGGTCTAATCCCTAAGATAGGCTTAATATAGTATAAAAGCTATAGCAAAAACAACCTACAGTATATTCAAGACAGAAATTAAATACTTGGCCTCCACCTATGCATTTGTAAAATGATCCTGCTTACTTGGTGTGATTGCCCCATCCACTCTGCCTCACTCTTCCTAAAACTCTTAAATGCATTCTCTAGCCACCAAAAGGTGTTCCATAGGAGTTCAGGTAACTCAAATCTACTCTATATAAAAGGGTTGACTTATCCTTGAAATTCAGAACAGCTCAGTTTTATCAATAAAGATCTTTTTCTATGTGTGACATTTACCACCACTATTAAAGAGGTTTTCTTCTGAATATACAAACTGTGATTTAAATCTTCTTTCTCACAACCATAGTTAGATTACAGATTTTTCTGTACATGCACATTTATAAAAGAAGAAAAAAAATGTATGAGTCTATTGCCTCTGCCACCTAACATAAGATACTATCAGCAAATCACAATCCTAACACAACCAAATCCTGACAGCAACAAGGATGTCCTTTCCAAGCAAAGATAAGCTTGCCTTCTAGCTTTGCCAACCAGTGGTCAAATATAAAAGTTCACAAAGACTGCCAGTATACCCTTGATATCCTGCCAAGTTCAGTTATACAAGCTCTTCTAGGAGGAGCCAAGCTTCCCAGCCAACTGTGCCAAACCTGAAAACATAGTGATCGGAGAATCCATCCCACTAGGCCAAATTAGTGGGCATTCCACATTATGGCTATGGACAATGTTTTTAAAAAATGAAGCTTGATGCAGCTTGAATCAAATCATGTCTGCTTCAAATTTTCAGCTCCAAAACTGAATCAGGGCTTATTTGCACAGACCTATTCACTAACAATGTAACCACAGAGAGACATAATAGTATGTTTATACACTGGCTCAGCTTATCATTTTAAACTTGAATGGGTTGTCTTTGATTTTTGCCTACCATGTTGTATGAACCCACCCATTCTGTTGTATAAAATATGATTTAGGGGTTAGTATATTGGGTTGACCCAGAGTTATGTTTACCCTATAAACCATCAAGAAATATGTCATGGCTTACACATGCTGCACGAAAACAGCCTGTTCACTGTTACTGTTTTTGCTCTGGTTGTCATCTTGCATATTTCATCGCTTCTAATGTCCTGCTAGGAAGATATTTGATAGGGAACATATAACAGCTGTTTTCATCTCACTAAGGTAACATGTAATGTTGGGATTGTAAATGTTTTCTTTTGTTACAACAGTTTGAATATTTAAGAGAGAATTTTAAAAAATTTGCATCAATCTTGTTTTTTAAGTACTGGATTGTAGGAGATAAAAATGGATGTTGTAATGAAATATTTTGAATTATAAGAAGGTAAAAACTGTTTTCCTGTTACTGCAAAAGTTTGACCTCCCAACTGTTCCTCCATAGTTTTTAGAGAAGTAGTTCAAGAAGAATCACTAACCATTCCACTGAGCCCATTCATAATCAATCATCTGGCAAATTGCAATTCATCACAAAGCTTGAAGACTAAAATGAAATTATTTACAGCACCAGCTGCCTCTTGTCAAAACACTATGAATTCCTTTTTTTAGTTCAGTGACTGGACTGTGGGACAGGTAGGATGCAGGTCTCCTATGTTAAGTTAGCCGTCATGTAGAACCTAGACTTAATATTCCAGGTTTTCTTAATCAAAACAAAGACATTATTTTCTAGATGTGTTTTCTAAACAACATGTTAATGTGCAGTTTAGTATTGAGTTTGTTTTGAAGCATTGTTTTATAGTTTTTGATGTCAGTTACTGATGTTCTGGGTCTCCCAGGGCCTCCCCCACCCCACTGCAGCACCCTCATGCTCCTTACATGGTACTCCCTCTGCTTAACAACCCATAATTCTCACTTAAAGATGTTAGCCAGCACTGCCAGATTGCAGTCTCTAAGTAATACAGTCACGTTTACAACTGCTTTACTTAGCAATGGAAACTCTGATCCAATTGTGGTCATAAGTTGAAGACTAGCTATACTCAGTTGCTTATTCTGCATAAATCTGTTTCCCCTCTCCCCAGTTAAATTATTGTTCATTAGGAAAATATTTTCTCTGTAGATTCAACTTTTTTACAGTTAATTGTCAGAGCTGCAGCTTGCTTTTTTCCCCCTTTTTACCTGTGGGTTACCTTTAACACAATGATTTCTTTGTCAAGGACAGTAATTGATATCAATTATGGGTGGTGTCTATAAATTTAGAATTGGTCTGTTTACTTTCTGGGACCTTGAATGTATGATCCTCTGAGTGGCATAGATTACATGTGTACTCTGAGTATTTTCAAGGGACATAAATTACAGCAGTTAAAGTGAAGCGGGGGGAAGAGAGAAATGCATTATTAATTGGCATAGTCATTAATGGCTGCAAACAGCCTACAATAGATATAATGTCAATACTCAAGCATCCAAAGTGATGGAGTGTGTGGGAAACTTGTGATGGCATTCATAGCCTCAAATCATTAAAGATATAGGCAATGATATAAAACATTATGATTCTACAGATGGTGTTAAACTTGCTCCAACATAGCAACAATGTTTTAAAGGAGCAATGATTTTTAAATGGCTAATTCCAGGGACAGGGACAGGATAATTGGTCATCTCTTAAGGATATCAGGATTAAATATGGAGAGGCAGAAGTATTGTATTGGGTTATAAGAACTGGTGTAGGGAGAGGAAGAGCCACAACCTAGACAATGATTAGACAAGAGATATCTCAGCCTGCAGAAGGATGGAAGTGGAGAAACTGTCTCAGCAGGGACCTCCCCTAGTTCTTTGGAAAGTAAAGACAAGGCAGGGGAAATCTGTTTTCAGATTTGCAAAAGCCTATTATAGTAACATTACAAATAAAGGTAGTGCTAGTACTCATGCTTTTGGCTTCTTGTCTGAAGTACTTTGAAAGGCTGAAAGATACTTGCAAAAATAACCTATCTCACACTGCCAAATGCAAAGAGGAAAGGAATGTTTGCCTCCACAATATATCACTTACAGATTATTGCATCTATGTCATTTTCCTATATGGGGAAAATTTCATTGCATCAGCTGCCCAATTTGAGTGTTCGTGCCAAAATCAATTGTCATCCTGCAGTTTTCCTGCATTAATTTCAGACTGGAAGAAATTAATATGCCATATGGCTTGCAAACATAGGAGCAAGGGATTTGTGGGACCTGAAGCAGTTAATGTGAAATTTTACTGATATTGTTGAGAAGGTAGTAAGATAGTCAAGTTGCCAGGATAGTGTTTTGTGAATCTTGTTTTTAATTTCAAAGTACATTGAAATTTCTGTTTGTGCATATGAACCTTCAAAAGAACTTTTGAAGGATCCTCCCTTTTCCTTTCCTTCCATTTCCATAAATAACCTGGTTCATTTTCAATAACTCTTCAACACTTTGGAAATCAGAAGAGCTATGTCAATTCTGAAATCCAACAGTATTTCCAAAACTAAAACCAGACATACTCTCCTCCTTCTCTCTATCTAAAAATCCTATTATCATTGCATATTTCCCAATCCATAACTGCTTAATTGTAGCCTATTACTCAGTTACAATGTAGAACAGTGAACAGCTGGTCTTGTTCACATACTCTCACTTTCTGACGTATCCTATGAATGTTTACAAAGAGATAATTTATTTCTGGCTGAATCTGAGCCCTTAGGAACAGCTTATTTATATCCATATTTCAATACTGATAGTTAACCTTCTCTACTGAATTATTAAATAAACTGTATGATTTCTATTAAAATCAAAGTTCCTAATTTCTGTAGCTGTTCTACAGATAAATTAAATAGTTGCAATTCACAATCTCATATGAAAAATCACTCAGTTTCTGTAACTCATTGTAGCAAAACTTGCTTGGAATTGTATTAGAGAAAAATAAACCATGATAGTTGGAAACCATGAACAAACAAGCTCACTTTCGTTGGTTGCTACTTAAGATTTTGATCAATTCAGTATATTTATTAAGGACTTCTACCTTCCTTGTATTTCAACCTACTAGTTTGAAGTAAAACAAAGAAACAGTGTTATCTATCAGTTACAGTCTGACTTGAAGCAATTTGAGAATATGATGTACAAAATGTAAATGTTGTGATTTGGAATGACAGTGGTGCCTCATAAGACGAGATTAATCCGTTCCGGGAGAATGCTCTTAGCGCAAAATTCTCGTAAAGCGAAACGCAGTTTCCCATAGGAAACAATGGAAAGTCAGATAATCCATTCCACGCCCCCAAAAA
>JANHZU010001758.1:159990-178127 GCA_032468055.1 Acrochordus granulatus
GCATACATACTTATCAGTAGATTGTGGTTCTATTACTTTTCTATATTTCCTTTTCTGGATGCACATTTTGGTTGCACATTTTACTGTTGAATACATAATTTTGTTTATCTTATTTTATTTAGTGTTGTCTTGCAAGTACATTGAGAGTTGCTGTATCGAAGTCAAATTCCTTGCGTGTCTAATCATGCTTAGCCAAAAAGTATTTGAATCTGAATATATTGCTGCTTTTATCAAAAGTTTGTTTAAATAATATTTTTATACTTTTTGCAGTATATTTATTTATTTTTACATTTTATAAATGAGAGCCAACTAAAAGACTGTACAAAATGGGCAGGAACAAGGGATTTAAGGTTATTAATAATATAATAATGAATTTTTAAAATAATAATTTATTGTATTGAAGTTTTTAATAGACATAATAAAAAATACAACGTAAACTGAAAGGTAAAAGAAAAGTTTAAAAAGTGCAAAAGAAAGAACGAGAGAGATTAAAAGAAAAGAAAAAGGGAAAAGAAACAAAGACAATAATAAAGAACCAATTTCATCACAGCAAGCATAAGTGAATATAATAACTTCAGTGATAATTAGTGACTGTTGCAAACATTAGTATACATTATCAGGGCAAGATCAATGTGTATTTCATATTTTGTTTTATTCCTAATATACAAGATACATATTTATGTATCTCTTTCATGTTTTATGTGTGTTGTATGAAATATGTTTCAAAATGTGTAGATGATATTTGAGACGTGTATATATATAGCTACCTCTTTACATATCTTGTCATCCTCTGCTTCCAGCTTTCTTTGGAAAGTATCTAAATGAATATAATGGTTCCTATGTGCCTCCTGGCTGGAAAGAATGGGTTGGATTACTTAAGAATTCTCGTTTTTACAATTACACAATCTGTAGAAATGGAGTGAAGGAAAAGCATGGATCTGACTACTCCAAGGTAGGTCCTACTGATTTATTTATTTTCTCCCTCTTGACCCCAACTATGAGATTAGCCAAGATATGGATTTAGTCTAATTAAAATATTTGTTTTGTGTCTGAAAGCAACTATAATCTATAAACTTGATCTTTAGGCTGTGCATTATCATTTTACTTTTGGAGGAATGTATGATTTAAAATTTATTCAGTGACAGCAGGCAGTTCCTGAGATGGTAAACATTCCAATATGCTTACCAGCTGAGCAATAGATTTGAATGTAGCTTGACTCACACTGTTTTGGCTGTGTTCTCTACTTTAATTAACATACAGGTTATATTCTGATCTCCTCTATATCTGTAATTCTTTTATTGCAAAATCATTGCTTCCATGGTTGTGGGATATTGCTTTTGGTCAATTCTAAATCTATCACTAATCCTGAAGTTCAATATTTAGTTATAAAGCTATGAAAATGAGATCAAGAGTATATTTGTGATAATCTCTTCATTACAATGATCTATTAAAAGAAAGAAGCTATTCGGAATGTCATGTTCATATAACATTGCTTTCCTTTATCATTAATTAAGGGTAGCAAAAGAGAGCAATGGGTATGTTGTTGTAGAAAGTTAAATTAATAAAGTAGTGGTCTTAAAAACAGTTGCTTCTCTATCACGTGAAGAGACCTTATATCTTTTAATAACAACTCCCTTTGGTGCATCACAAGCTATTTTTATAAATACGTCTAGTTTCAAAAGAGAAGAGCTAGTCTACCCATTCAAAAATCCATCTCAAACACAAGTCTCTTGTCTCCCAGTGTATTACTGAGCTCAGTTTAAAATCCAGATGCCATGATTTAGAAGCCTCTAGAAATCTTATTTCCTGGATAAATGAGAAATACCACAGCATTAAAATACTAATGTTAGTGTTTAAAAACCTATATGGTTTGAGACCAGGTTATCTAAATACTACTTTTCTTCTATGTTTATATTGATCTTTAAATCTATTAAAGATCTATTAATCTTTAGAATCTCTGTGTCTTTATTTACACCAGTCAGATGAACTGAGACAGATTATTATTAGACAGAAGAGACAGGTTATTATTATTCTTGGATATGGAACGGTCTCTTTTGAGTGGTTTGCATGGCACTATTCTTGAGGTCTTTTTAATTCCAGGTGAAGTCTTTCAGTTCTAAAGCTTTTGACATGTTTCACATAGTCTCAGACTCTCAATATTTTTTTAAAGAGTATTGCTGTAAATGTATGCTTTTGATTTTAAGATCCTGGATTTGAATGTACCTTGTTGTTATACAATCACATTTAGATTGCATTATTTTGTATTCAAATGGCATTATGATACTTTCCAGATAGTTTTATATGATGGATCAACAAATGCATGTCATAAAGAAAACTCTGGCTGTTGCTATCTAGATATATTGGATTACAACTGCTCGAGAATTCTTGGAATTCTGGCCCAGATGACACTGGCAAAGGGGTTACAAGCTGATCAATATTGCCAATTAACAGCTTGTCCAAGATTTCAGGAAAGTGCCTTTTCCAAGCAATCAGATATACTACATTATGAATTATGAATTCTTAAATGTAAAAATAGGTGTCAGCACTGAACTGTGGTCCTTTCCAATTTTTATTTTTTTACAGTAGATCATTAAATTTTATGAGACGCTCGGCTTGTCATCTGGAAGATCAGCGGCCCAAGTTTGAGACCCAGCACTGCCATGCAACAGGGTGAGCTCCTGTTGTCTGCCTCAGCTCTTGCCAGACTAGCCGTTTGAAAAGCATGCAAATGCAAGTGGATAAATAGATATTGTCTACTTTGGCAGGAAAGGTAACAGTGTCCAAGTGCCTTTAGCGTCTAGTCATGCCAGTCATATGACCACAGAAATGTCCTCAGACGAACACTGGCTCTTCTGCTTGGAAAAAGAGATGAGCACCACCCCCTAGAGTCAGTCACAAGCGGCAGTGTAACCTTTACCTTTTAATAAGACAGCTAAATAATTAGTACTGTGTTAAAAAGATAGTATCAAATAAAAAGGTAAAGGTTTCCCCTTTCAGTCATGTCTGACTCTAGGGGGCAATGTTCATCTCTATTTCATAGCCAAAGAACCATCATTGTCTGAAGATGCTTCTGTGGTCATGGGGCCGGCATGACTGTATGCCAAGGAGCATAGAATATTTTTACCTTCCCACTGAAAGTGGTGCTGATTTATCTACTTGCATTTTTACATGCTTTTGAACTTCTAGATTGGCAGGAGCTGGAGCAAGTAACGAGACTCACCCCATTATGCGGTGCCTGGGTCTCGAACTCAGGCTGCCCAGTCTTCCAGCTGACAAGCCCAGAATCTTGACTGCTTGGCCACCACACTCCCTGCAGAAGCTTAAAAACCATTTTTCTTAATTGGTCATTAAGTTTAATTTTGAAGTAAATGCATGACTTCTGAACTACTGGAGAGGCACAGGAATGTCTGTCTTTATTAAGCATGAACACTATTGCTGTATTCACTTTTTTTCATTCTGAACATTGTGTGACCTCTAGAAGTAATCTTCAATAGGTGAACAAGGGATGAAACTTTCCTGAAATATAGTAGCTTAAAAAGCAATACATGCTGGGATCTGAGATCAGTGCAGGAATTCTGTTAGGTGCCCAAAACACATACCTACAGTATTTATACTTTTAAAGTATTTTAGGTGCAAGTGGTTAAGAGCTCGGCTTGCCGGCTGGAAGGTCGGCAGCCCGGGATCGCGACCCAGCGTTGCCGTGCAGCAGGGCGAGCACCTGCTGTTCCGCCCCAGCTCCCACCCACCTAGCGGTTCGAAAGCGTGCGAGCGCGAGTAGATAGATAGGTACCTCCCCTCCCGGTGGGAAAGTAACAGTGTCCCTGCACCTTAAGGCGTCCAGTCATGCCGGCCACATGACCACGGAGCCGTCCCAGGACAAACACTGGCTCTTCGACTTGGAAATGGGGATGAGCACCGCACCCTAGAGTCGGTCACGATTGGCAGGGTCTCCTTTACCTCATGTAAAATCAGAATTTGTCCATTTATTCTGTCTGTTTTGCTGTTTATTGGATAACTCCTCCTACATGCATTTTTACATATTTTGGAAGAACCTCTTATTCTTAAGTTGAGACAGGACTTGGACACTTTGGTTGAAGCCATACTGTCTCAAACTGGGAGGAAAATGGTAATTCCTGCCTGCTTCTGAAGTTGCACTGCCCTCTATATTTGATATCTTTTCTATTATCAGGATATATCTTGGAAATTGCCCGGACAGCCACCATCAAATCCACCTACATCTGCATCCAAATCCAACTAAACCAGCACTGCTTCCTCATCTCTGGCAATGTGGTCCACTCACTTTGCTCATCAGAGATTTTTCTGCCCACTTCCTTAGCCTCCTCCACAACTTCCTCTATCCACTTGCACCAAACATTGACATCTTACTTATTTTATTTATTTATATTTTACTTTATCGCATTTTTGAACTGCCGATCTCCCTCACAGAGGGAGCATCTTCCTTTATGCTTCGTAGGCTCCTACAAAACTACCTGCTCACTTTGTGCATTTGGCATTGCTTTGCTCACATCATTATCAACTTTCCCGAGAATGTTTTATTTTATAATAAAAATATTGTGTGGCAAGGGAGGGAAAGAAGTTAGTTTATGTGCAGCTTATCTACAGAGGAAGAATTTTTAAAGGAAGTTAGAAAATAAGCTCATATTGTTGTACTCTGAATTTTCTTTCCATTTCCATCAAACCTGTAACACCTTAGAAGCACTTACTTTATCCCTTCAGTTTGGGATGTTGCCTTCATCATGTTCTCAGCCCATAAGTGAGACAGACTTAAGTCTTCCTTAGCCCTGCAAGTATTAAGTTTTCAACATAAGGGCTTTTGAAGCTGATATGGAATTTGGAACGAGCTTAATACCCATTGTATACTTAGATGTTTTATTATGCCAGCGATAATAAAACATCTAAGTGTGTTAAAGTTGAATTTTAGCTCTTGTTCTTATACACACACATACTCAAGGGTAGCCTTATGGGATGTAAAATATATTAAGCTGGCAGTACTGACTGTCTGACTGGCAGTATCTGGTAACAGAGGCAATGTAGGTAGAATAGTTAAGATGGCACATTTCATGCCAGAATATAGTGTGAAAAAATCTAATGGGTGAGTGGTCATTACATGATCTTCCTATTCTTCTATAGGAATTTGGGAGTTGAATTCCAGACTGTCAGCAGAAGAAATAATTAGGGAAAGCATTGGTTTCTACATACCACAAAGGACAAGATGTCAACTTACAATTGCTTGCAGAAATTATTCTATATTTTTATTTTCAAACTTCTGCTCTTATTAAAAAAGCTTACTCTCCCTGATACTTCTGAGTCACTGGCATAATAAAACATCTAAGTATACAATGAGTATTAAGCTCATTCCAAATTCCATATCAGCTTCAAAAGCCCTTACGTTGAAAACTTAATACTTGCAGAATAACAACTGTAAGACTTTGCTGAACCTCAAATACTATTATGGATTTAGAAATGACAGTTTCTCAATTCTCACTTTGCATTGATATTTTGGTTTAAGGTGGCGTGATGGTTCAGTCCAGATGAAAGAGGAACACTTACTCTAAACCTTTCATAGTAATGTCCTAATAAAATTTTGCCTAATTTATGAGTAGAATCTTGTGAAAAGAATTATAATCACTAATCATTAGTATTGATGTTGGGCAATGTCATTGAATCCATGTAGGGCTGTTCAATCAAGTGGTAAGTAGGGCTCAATATATAGCCTTATTTGATCATGTGACACTTGTCTGCAGACTGAACTTGTACAGACGAAACAAGGCAAGACAATGAGAATTAGGCCTTACATAAAGACTAAACAATGCAAAGGAATTGCTCTGTCATATATGAAATCTTTAGGGAACATCTAAGGAACTGACATTCCTTGGGACCATTGTTCAGGTATCACCTGCTTCTCAAGTTGTCTGGATTTCACTTCCAGCATTGTCCTCTATCATATCAAGTTAAACCTACTGAGGCCTATTTAAATTGATAGAAACTCTACACCTGAAACCGTACATGAGGTATTGCAAATTGCTAGAGAAAAATGTGTCCCTGAGATTTTGACAAAGCATTCTCTGAGGACACAACACAGCTAGTTCTAATCCAAATTTGTACTTGTCTTTGTGCACAGTTTAAACTGTTAAGCCAGTAATGTTGATGTCAAGTCATTAACTAGAATCTTCTGTCTATGATAGGTATTGTGTGACTAGCCCAACGTGCACACATTTTGGAATTAGGAGTAATTTTTAATTAATCGGATAATAAAACTTGTTATCCACTATAAACTAAGGATTTCCATTACAAAATGTTGAGAGTTAAACAGGAAAGGAAAAAGGTCATTTCTGTTCACTTTGCTAACAAAACCAGTGCACTTTTTTATCTGTAGCACATATTTTCTATATATAGAGATACAAAATGGCAAGTACAGTGCAGCTTCATTGGACTTAGCAGCCTATTTCTTAATTTCGATATAATAATGTGTAGTCAGTCACATGGACTTGTGACCATATGCAACATTGTATATATATACATATATATATATATATGTATAACACTGTTATATATATATATAACAGCTGCACCTTTATCAAGTAAATGTCATAATCCTGAAAGCAGGATTATGTATTATCTTTTCATCCATATTTAAACTGAGCTATATGGTTCTCTCAATCTAATAACAAATAATAACAAAAAATAGTTAAGTCAGCAAACAGTGATTGTTGCAGGATCGTTCAATAAGTTTCATGACTCAGTAAGAAATAGAACCTGAATCTCACCATGTTTAGTTCAGCACGCTGACTTTAGTTAGACTTCCAATGGGACAGCATATGTTACACCAAAATCTATCTTGTGAAATGTTCTAAGACAAAAAAATAATTTTTAAGTGAAAAAAATGAAACAGAATAACAACATCTAGATAGTAATCAAACTAAGCTTTATGTTGCATTAATCTTTAGAAATGCAATGTTTTGCTGCAAAACTATGCACGCCTGTAATTATATCCAGTACTCATATTTAATATGTTTACTAAAGCAGTGGGTTTCTTTGCATATGCCTTTATTTTTTGGTAGATTCCATCAGCACAAAATATTCTGCGTAATTTTAAGGGGACAAGACAGTTGCCTGTTTCTTGCTGTCTTAACAGCTGCGCAAAGCTGAAAATGCCATGAGTACAACTTCTTTTACAGATTTCTCCAACTGTTCTAGTTTCCCCCTCCCCAACATGGCAGTTCAGAACATCAGTGTTCTTAGTTTGGCCCATAGTATGCAAGTGCAGAAGAACAGAAATGGTTAAGAACCTGGTGAAAGATGCACTAAACAGATGCTTTTCAGGAAAATAGTAGATTTTCCCAGGGCAATGTAATAACTCTCAGAAGAAGGTACTATAAGGAAATACATTTAAAATAGAGTAGTAGCATACATGTACAAGTACTAAAAATAAAAGTTTAGTTTCTTTTCATTGTTAAATTATTGTTTTGTATTTTTGTTTTGCTTTGCTTGAATATTCTCCTTATCTTCATTTTATCCTTTCAGGACTATCTGACTGACTTGATTACCAATGACAGTATTAGCTTTTTCCGAATTTCCAAGAAGATGTATCCTCATCGGCCAGTTTTGATGGTGCTTAGTCATGCAGCTCCACACGGTCCTGAAGATTCAGCCCCTCACTATTCTCATCTCTTTCCCAATGCCTCCCAACACATGTAAGTAAACAGAAACAATAGAGATTAATTTTTACAGATTTCCAGAATAAAGCATGTATTTATTACAAATTATATTCATTATAAAATGAATATATTTCTGGGAAATAAATATTATACTCTTTGTACCTTGTCATTGTTTATTCCTAACTGCAAAAACAGAAGAGCTTGGTATACTTTCTCACTTTCAAAATTGCAACAAAAATGAAATGTCATTTGATTATTTACTGTTTGAATATAATTCGTAATTATGCAAAGTTTCCCTTTTGGCTTGGCAAATATATTGTCAAGGCCTGAAAAATATTTGGGATAAATAGATTCATAGGTTTAGATAATAGCATAGGGCTGAAATTTAAATTGTAATCTTAAGTATGTTTCTCTAGAAGTAAGTCCTATTGAACACAGACAAGCTTGGTTTGCATAATACACTAATGTGCAAAATATCAAATCAAAGTTACCCAAATCTAATTTAAAATGTGCAAATCCATCTTTAACTGGTTAGATATGTTGGGCAAATACAGCCATGGAGTTTTGTCCCTACTATTTGCACATATTGTTTTTATTTTTTAGATGAAGTGTTGGGGTATTGTATATATGTATATGTACATTTCAGAAGATACAGTATTTTAATAAATAGCTCCAGATTCAAAATTCCAAGAAAGAAAGCACTGAATAATTGGGTGGGAAGAAGGAAGGAAATGTGCTAGTCGATATTGAGAGGAAATTTTAAAGCATATTCAGAGATAACAATTTTGCTGGAGGTAATCAGAATCTGCATTAGAATATGTAAAATCGTAACTTTAATAGAAAGTAATCCTCATTTCCATTTCTTCATGAAGTTTCATATAAATTTCACGAATAGTTTCTTGACTTCTCTGAAGATCTTTTCCCACCATAGCTGGATAGTTTTTATAAAATTCACATCTGTAACATGGAGTTACAGATGTGAATTTTGTAATATGCCTGTTTCTCCGAGATCAAATATAGATTTGTAGAACAAAGGATTTTTTTCCAATCTTATGCTTATGTTCAAAATTTCTGAATGGATTTGAAGTGGTTATTTTTGTTTAAATTCCAAAGTAGTTATATGTTATGTATTTGGAAATAACATGGACAAATCTTTTAAGCATAAGAGGGTTGCATTTGTAGTAATCAAAGAAGATTGTAGACTTTGGATGGATTAAACAGCAGGAGGTTTCAGATGAGCCAGAAAATCACAAAGGATATGGGAAAAGGAATTTACCAAGTGTTTTAGATTCATTCAAGGCATTACATAGCAACAGTTTCCATAACCATCAGCATTTTCAAAGCAGCGCTGTCATTATCCTGCCACAATAACATTCTGAAATCAGAGGGAACATTAGCCATGTAAGAAAATAATCACTCTTTTCTCCCTGAAAGAAGAAGCCTCCCTCCCTTCTCTCTGAACACTACTTGAATCAGAAAACCTATATCAAAGCATTCCATTTGCTAACACACCATTAAACAAATTTCTAAGCACATTCAAGATGTTGGAAAACCAACGACTAATTTTTATCTATTCTAAACATTTCGCCTATCACCTCTGTTCAAATACATAAATGCATGGGATATTTGCATGAAATCCTGATATATCAGTAAAACTCAGTTTTTCAAGATATACAAAAATCATGACTTCAGTCTTGGCTGCTTCTTCCCAAAAAGCTGGGCCTAGAAAAAATGGAAGACCAGGCATTTTTTCTCTATGTCCTTTTTAGGCATTCCTGCACAAAGTCCTAGGGAGTTCACCAGGACTGCTTAAAACATTTCTAGTTTTAGAACTTGAATTCCTTGATGCTTAGCCAGGATAGTCTCCAGTTTTCCACTGTACCAGGCATCCAAGCTTCTTTTCAGCTTGTTCTTCCAGATGTACCTGTTTTCTTCTTCCTTGCCTCTGTCAGTGGGTAGGATGCAAATTTTGTTGGGCATTTAGGAAAAACCATTACATAGTACTTAATCAAGCTAGAGGTAATGGAAATTACATAGTTCAAAGAATTAGAACATGGTTTACAAAAGCTCATTCAGGTCTGGCTAATTTGGAAATAATAATAATCATTTAATACTTAATTTGTTTTCCTGATAACTACTTATGTAGTCAGATTGAAATTCTGCTAAATATTCAGTTACTAAATACTCTAGAGGCATTTTTGGCAAATTACTTTAGTCCAATATTTCTCAACCATGGTAATTTTAAGATCTGTGGACTTCAACTCCAATTTTCTCAACTACCCAGCATCCAGATATTTGAAGCCCACATATCTTAAAGTTACTAAAGTTGAGAAACTTTGATTTAGTCAGATGGCATTGGAATGCTTATGTCATATTTACACTTCCCAGTTAAGGCATTAGCCTTCTAGTATTTATCTGCTGCTGCTAAAATGTATTCTCACATATTATTAATAATAATTTACGACTCAATTTTTAGAGCTTTTTTCACAATCTTGGCTCTTAGATAGATTAAAAATTAGGAAGCATTTATAAATATACAAATTTCTGTATAATATTTATAAATGCTTCACAATTTGTTGTGAAAGAGTTAAACACACTTTTACAGGTTAGTTCCAACAAAAAGAGCTACCTTCTTCTCTATAGCTGAAACATCCAAGCTGGAAATATATTTTGTTGTTATTCAGTTGCACAGTCATGTTCATGACCCCATGGACCGCAGCATTCCAGACCTCCCTATCCTGCACTTCTTCCAAAAGTCCATCCAAACCCATGCCCACCGCACTTACTATGCTAATTATCTCATCCTCTGCCATCCCGTTCTCCTTTTGCCTTCAATCTTTCCCAGCATCATAGTCTTCTCCAATGAGTCCTCTCTTCGCATTATGTGACCAAAGTATGTGAGCTTCAGCTTCAGTATCTGTCCTTCCAGTGAACAGTCAGGGTTGATTTCCTGTAGGATTGACTGGTTTGATCTCCATACAATCCAAGGGACCCTCAGTAGTCTTCTCCAGCTCCACAATTCAAAGGCATCAATTCTTCGACGCTCAGCCTTCCTTATGGTCCAGCTCTCACAGCCATACATTACTACTGGGAAAATGATAGCCTTGACTATAGGGACCTTTGTTGGTGAGGTGATGTCCCTGCTTTTTAATACGCTGTCTACATTTGCCGTAGTTTTCCTTCCAAGGAGCAAGCATCTTTTAATTGCTGTAAATATTTAACACATATACGCTTCTTAAGCTAAGAACTTATATATCAAGTTTCAGCTCAAGGCATATTTAAAGAGGTGAATAATAAAACACCAAATAAAAAGTTGATAAGGAATTGCTGGCTGATCTGCTAGAAGAAGCTGTATAAAACCCCAAAGCACAGAAGATTAGACAGCACAGTATATCTTGGAAAAATTCCTAAAAATATTGCTTTACTCTGCAGAAAAATAAATATTTTGGACCTTTTTGAAAGAGATGATTCAATTATTTCATATTATTTATTTTATTGGACTGGACTGGATTGGATTGGATTGATCTCCACTGCAATTGCCCCTCAATGCAAATTACAAAGCATAAAAGTAATCTAACATACACAGAGTTATAAAAGATAACATCAGCTGGATATCAAAGGCTTTTCAAAGGCTCTTCATTTTTAACAGCTTATAGAAAGCCAACAGAATGGTAGTAGATTAAATTATTAAAAGGACACTACTCCAAATTGCAGATATTTCCTCTGAAAATATTGTATGAAAATCTCTACTCCCAATGCTTTGTGGAAGTGATGGACCAGTAGCAGATTCTCTTAGGACAAATTATGGAGCAGTCAGGATCTATTGGAGGAGGCAATCCTGCAAGTATCTTTGTGCTAAATCACATATGGATTTAAAGATTAAAGACAGCACTATCAATTGCATTCAGAAGCAAAAAAGCAACCTCTGCAGGATCTGAAGCAGAGAAGTTATGTGCTCGTGCTAGGTGTTCCAGTCAGTAGGGACTACTCCATTCTGGATTAATTGATGTCTTCACAGGCAATTGCCTATAGACCACACTGCAGTAGCCCAGAAGCTGATGAAAGCATGAATTCTTGTGCTCCAAGAAATATTGCAGCTGGTGCATTAGCCAAAGATAAGCAAAGGTCCTATAAGAAATTATGGAGGCAGGGAAAGAAGTGAAAGTAGACATAAACAATCAGGGAAACTTATAAACTCAGCAATAGAGCCCAGATTCTAGGAAATCAGGAAGAAGCATTTCAAATTATTCAAAAAGACTTTATCTTAATGAACTCATTATAAATGAGCATTTGAAACTCCTCTGAGTTTTCAGGATTGAAACTCTACAAATCTCAAAACTCAGAATACCTTATTGAAGTTCATGCATCTTATGGTCTTGGCCAGCTGTGAAGCTTACCATGGATTCCCTTCCTATCTAGCAGGAGCGATAAGTCTAGGAGGACTCCCATGCCATAGATGTGCTCCTCCAGAGTCAGTCCACCTCATCTATAGACAATGCTGGATTCATATGAAAATCTTCATGAACAAATCCATCATACTTTGGTTTAACTTCAGCTTGTTTTATCTTATTAATATATTCACAACTTCTAGATACTGAGTCAAGATTCAAAAGTTTGTCCTGTATATCTCATGTTCAAGGTAAAGGTTACCCTGCCACTTGTGACTGACTCTAGGGTCCCATCCCTGTTTCCAAACCGAAGAGCCAGTGTTTGTCCAAGGACGCTTCCATGGTCATGTGGCCAGCATGACTAGACACCAAAGGTGTACAAATACTGTTAACTTTTCTGCCAGAAGTGGTAGTACCTATTTATCTACTCACATTTGCACACTTTTGAACCACTTGGTTGGCGGTTGTCTCATGTTAGTGATGTATAATTATTAACATTGTACTAATGGTACTATATCTCAAGCTTCCTCAGATGCTTTGTTTACATGTTAAAAAAGCAAAAAGAGAAAAAGAATAAAAGTTGCAGCATTCCACAAGAGAATAGCCACTTGGCTAATTTCTTCTCCTCCCCCTGTCTTTGGGAACTAATGCTGAACAGTACCTTCAGTCTCCAACCACTTCAAGTAATCCAGAAAAATACAGTGATCAATGGTGTTGAAAGTGCCTCACCAATGACTTGAATAACCTACCCTCTCACTAATCTATGACTTCCCTAACCTATGCATCAATTCAAAAATGACATCACCTGGCTGGGTGCACTTTTCTACTAATTCATCCTGCCATAAGGGTTTTCCCACTTGTTATTTCATTCTCCTACAAGTTGGTTCATATTCCCCAAAGCCTATCCCTTAACCCAGTCCTGCCATAAGCCACATTAGAAAAACATCAACCCATCCTGGAAAACAGTCTCCAGATGGATTTCCTGATAGATTTCTGTCTCAAAGAAACAACTGTTTCTTATTATGAACCAAGTTCATAGTAAACCTCAACTTCAAATATCTAAAGTCATTGCAGAATACCCAGTCTCTCACTATAGCTTTTCTTCTTAAATGTTCCAGGAAAAATAAGTAATGCTGGCATCCAACCAGAATAGTCCAGGAGTCACTCCAGACAAGTAGGTTTTGGCAGGTTCTAGCCCCGGTTTCCTCATTAACATTGATTTGGCTCTAAGAAACATACTGTTTCACGTTCAGTCCAATTACAGGTAGTCATCAAGATACAACTATAATTGAACTACACAATTAATGTGGTCACATGGGTCACTGTGCAGGAGGCAGCTGCTGGAACTTTAAATGTTGGCTACAAGTCTCATTTTTGGGATCCTTTGTAACTTCGAATGGTTGCTAAGTGATCAGTTGTAAGTCAAGAATTGCCTATATTTCCTTACTTCTCTCTCAGTAATGCTGAAGCAATCCAGGAAAATTCAAAGTCCAAATTGTTTCACACAACCAACCTCCTTGAATCCCAAAGATCACCAGGAACCGAGGAGGTTCCAATGAACCAGACCTATTATTCTCTGCTGATAACAGTAGCTGCCATATAGTTTGGTAGATCTATAGCAGTCACAACTGTAGCCTAGCCAGCCAGAATATAATTACTGTCTACTGCTTAATTCACTGCTATCTTGCTTCTTGGATTGATTCACTCTGTGGGGGAACTCACATTCCACAGGTTTGTGGTTAAACTCCATAAGACACAGCAAAACTATTCCTCCTTCATTCTTCCCTCTCTTCTCCAAACATCATCCTTTCAAAAACCATTTCACTACATTCATGTCAGCCAAACATCTCAAAAAATTCCATTACAATGCCAGAATCCTTCTGAATCCAAATCCCTCAATTCTCCAATGGCTGAGGCATCTCCAGCAATCTTCTAATAACATCCAACTCACACCCGCCATGAATGTAGCTGCCAAGGAGGAGGAAACAGTTGATGAATCCCCATGTTCATATTTTATGCAAAAACAAAAATACTGAGGTCATTAGCAGCTTCTCATTGTTAGAGTCAGAATCTTATTAGATGAACATTTAGCATCATCGTAGGCCAAATTTTTAAACTTCAACATTTTAGGTGCTTTTTTGCCAAGCAAAAAAAATGTGATTAAAGTCTTAGATGGAAAGGATTAAAGTCTCTTCTATTATTTCACCTCTCAAAATAGTAATAATAACACTGGATTTAGCTAGAACATTATATTATGAACTACAGAATTGTGTACAAAAAAGTTAAGAGATGTGATCTTTGAATAAAGCTAAAAGCTCTGGCCATAAAATTCAATCAGAAACTCAACACTTATGCTGATCAGCATGAGGCAAGGGAGTGGAGAATTGGGGAAATAAATGGAAGTTCTTCATTTATTCCTCTAATCATGATGTTGATGAGATTAATTTAAAAAAAACCCCAGACTTACTTTCTCAGCTAAAGTGGACAAGATTATGTTCATATCCCAGTTTCTGTTCCAAATTCTGAAGATGTTTTCTTAAGTGTTATGTCCTTAAGTGTTATAGTAATATATCAACATTCAGAATTACCTGATTCATTTATGAATGATTACGAGAAGGTATTTTTGTAATGGTCAGTGGTATTTCATCTCTGGAGCGCCATTTTGCTCTGAAAGTTATTTTTAGAATAAAAAAAATTAATGAGACACCATATATTCATGATCAGGTGACTGGATGTTCCAATGCAGTTTCTTTCTGATGGAATTATCACTATGGTAATAAGACATTGCGTATATCTTTTCAGCACATATGCAACCATTCTTTAATGTTTGAAATATTTATTGTCAATATAACTCTTGTTGATTTCTATGAACTCTGGTTCCAAACTTCTGGCCAAACTTCCAGAATTGTAATTTGATTATTATTTTGGAATAAATTATCTTGGTTATTTCTTGCACATGTTTTATGTGGTTGTTTCTGGATTCTTTAGAGGAACAGCTGAATTTCTTAGCAGCTGTTGACTCTTTGCCATTGCTAGTATATACTCTGATTCTCTACCATATCTATGGGCAGAAAAATATAGCTGATTCTCTACCAAATGTATGAGCAGAGAAATCAGCTAATTAATTTCTCCAAATTTTCCAGGGGAGAAGAAATTATTCAACAAGGTTTCAAATGGCTGCTTAAAGAGGTCCAATTCTGGGTTAAATGGATCCAATTCTGGGTTAAAGAAGTCCAATTCTGGATTAAATGGATCAGAGAAGAATATATTATGTATTGCTTTCATTAACTTAAGTGTAACTCAAGAAACCAGAGAGACCACAGAATACTGAAGGGTTGACTGTATAATGAAACTCATATAGAGCCCTCATAACTAAATAAGCATAAAAAAGCCATCCTCAGTTTTGCTGAAATTCTTTTCTTTGAAATGTTTTTAAATTAGCTTCTCTTTCAACAAATTCAGAAGAATTATCAAAGAAAAATTGCAGGATAATTTCTCTGCTTTGCGCTGATAACCAGTACCGAAGGAGGGGAGGGGTGGAGGTGGAAAAATAGAATTATAGGTGAATTTCTATGCTCTGCAGTAATAACTAGAACAGGGGGTATGAAAAATTAGAATTACAATCACAAAGAAACATGACATTAAGGAAATTAAACATAAAGGTAAAGGTTTCCCCTGCTAGTTGTGGCCAACTCTAGGGGATGGTGCTCATCTGTGTTTCACAGCCAAAGGAGCCAGCGTTTGTATGAAGATGCTTCCATGGCCATGTGGCCAGCATGACTATACCCTAAAGCACACAGAACACTGTTACCTTTCCCATTGGATTAGGTGGTACCTATTTACCTACTTGCATTTTTGCATACTTTCAAACTGCTAGGTTGGCAAGAGCGGGGGCAAGTAATGGGAGCTCACCCCATTACGTAGCGGCTCTTGGGTCTTGAACTGCCGAACTGCTGATCTTCCAGCCAACAAGCCCAGCATCTTAACCACTTGGCTACCATGCCCCCTTAATATAATAACATATATGCACACAGACACATGCATATGTTTGACACCTTCAGTATACCTGTGATACAACAACACTGATCACTAGAAAGCTATTGAAGGAAAGATATTGTATTATTTTTAAGATGCCTTCCAGAATTATGTTGTATTCCTTGTAATTCAACATTTTAATTTGTGAAAAATACATAGCTTTTTTAAGGAAACAACATCTGATCATAAAACTAATACTTTTATGAAATTATTTTACTAATTCTTTCCAGGAACCATTCAGTTTATCCATCTTTTGTTAGTGTGATATTAGAGAAAATATAAATTTGTTATCAACAAATAGTATAATTTTACGACTATTCAAGCAGGCTGCGTACTATCATTACCAAAGATTTATTTTGAATAATCTGGCATTGCCACATAATTGAACTATGTCTGAACTGAACATGCAGGTAGTCTTCACCTTACAACCATTTGTTTGGTGACCATTCAAAGTTACAATGGTAGTGAAAAAAGTCACTTACAATCAGTCTTCACACTTACAACCATTGCAGCATCCCCATGGTCATGTGGTCAAAATTTGAGCATTTAGGAACTAGCATATCTTAATGACAACTGCAGCATCCCAGAGTCATGTGATCACCATTTGGAACTCCCCAACAAGCAAAATCAATGGGGGAAGCTGACCACGTGATTTACTTAGCAACCACGGCAAAAAAAGTTTGTAAAATCAGGCTCAATTCATTTATTTTATTGTACAGCACATTTATTTGCTGCCAATGTCTTTTTGTGAGAGAACTCTTATTTATTTTATTTATTCATTAAATTTTTATGCCGCCGAAATCCGAAGACTCTTGGCGGCTAACAACAGTAAAAACAATATGATAAAAACAATTAAAATAGAAATTAAAAAAAACATTAAAACAAAATAAAAACCCGGTAAACTAGCGGGGTTTATTTGATGTGGTTGTAATCTAATAAGTCAACAAACTATCTATCTATCTAGATGGTTTCCACATGTTGAGCTGTGGAAGCTTAGAATGAAAAACTGAGAAGAAGAATGGATCTTAGGTTTAGGATACAGTAAATGCTTTGTAGTCCAGTCTGCCTAATAATGGGCAAGAGCATATGTATAGGAAACTAATCAGGAAGCAGATATGTATGAAATTTTGGATGGAAATATTAAATTATCTTGTGGCTCTAAAAGAACATGCAGAGAGATTTCACAGCTAGCTTTAATTAGTGATAATGGAGCTCAGCTTAAATTGCCCTCATGTATTCAAACATTCCTGTCTGTTGGTGAACAATAATTTGAGTGAGAGCCTTTTCAAATTCATAATAACTTATTTTGAATTTGACATTCAACTTATACATTCTTACATTTTGAAAGTATAACATGTTTTAAACTCAAAACAGCGCAATCTGAAGTCTAAACAATTTATGCATCGCTGGTTAGTAGTAATAAAAAGACATAAGATAAAATATCTGGTAAATCTAATTGGATTTGTCTGTCCACTAAGTTAAGCTGAATAGCACTGATTTTATTTACAAACCAAAATATAGTTTCATCAAAAAGAAATAATTTCTGTTGAGCTCTTTGGCCTAATAGATTAGATAAAATGTTTAGTAGAATAACAACTGAAAGCTTGTTCAAAATAGGTTATTATGAATTTGAAAAGTCTTTCATTCAAATCATTCTTTATACAATAAAATTGAAGTATCACTATAATGACACAGCAGAAATGTTCTGTGTCATACAGTTACAAAGATTTTGATTGAATGTTCAAGCCTCCTAAAAATTTGTGATGGTTTGTTTGTACAGATACTCAAATGTTCCACTTTGTTCCAAAGTTAATACAGTATTTATTAATATTGACCATTTTAGAAGGATTTTAAACATGGCTTCAATTTTAAGAGGCATATTTTGAACTGGAGGTGGAATGATTCAAATTCATAAAAAAATATTTGGAATTTAAAATGTTTTGCACATCTCTACCTACTTGTCTGTGAAGACTCTCACTCGTCCAGGGTAATTGCATCGCAACAAAGTTTAAAAAACAGACATCTGGACTGGATT
>JANHZU010001758.1:213807-229401 GCA_032468055.1 Acrochordus granulatus
GGGGGCCTGGCGTAATGCAGTCCATGGGGTCGCGAAGAGTCGGACACGACTGCGCGACTGAACAACAACAACAAAGCCTAAAAACATTATTAAGCATTAGGACTTCCCAGGGCCTCAAAATCTAATTAGACTGAAATATCAACTATATTCCTGATATTCCAATGTACATTTATTCTATTATTGCATTTCTGGAGTTTCATTTCAACATATGTCCCATAAGCTATTAGGGGCAGAAGCAAAATTACAAATTGTAATGGATGTGTATGTATTTCTTTTATATGTTGCCAAAAAAAACACACCCTGTGGTTAGTTAGTCTGCAATGTAGCTGCCATTCTTCACTGTATTGTCCTGTGTAAAATGGCAACTTAAATCTGTATGCCAGCTGACTCTCAACAATTTAGTCGTTAAACAACTACAAATTAATTTACATCAACAGCTTATTGTGTTTTTCTTCATTTAAGCTCTTTCCAGCCTTCTTGTTTAAAAAAGTCCCAGCAGAATTTGAGGGGAAGGAAACAGGGATGGAATTCAGATATAAAATTGCCCATAATAGAAACATTGAGGATGTATGTCCTTTCAAGACATGGTGTTGTCCGTTTTATGTACCATAAACTGTAGTTGTTTTACAAAGGAAGGAAAAAAGTTGTGTATGAATCACAGCTACTTTGAGTAATAAAAGCATGCAACAAATAAACTAATCTCAGCATACCATGGTAGGAGAATCAGATTGAATTCAGCACATTTTATCAACCACCATCAATCACATTTTACACATTACACACATATCTTTAGAAGAATATTTTAGCAGACTTTAGTAACAGGACTGGAAACTCAGACTTACTCCAGTCTTGTAACTGAATAGAATATAGTAATATAGCCAGATTTATGTGGGGCCGTTAAAAATGGCTGCATTTAAAGCTTCACTTTTCTAATTTATCTGAAGCCATATGATGTTTTCCTGAAATACATAGTTCAGAAAATGTAGATTCCTAGATAATATCTTAACCATATAACTCTTATTTGATAGACTTCCTGTCTTTTTCATCTACTTTTAGACAAAAGTTGGGGGATTTTTCTGCTCTGCATTCCACATACTGTTCCACATACTGTTTTTTAAAAACATACTGTTTTAAACAATGTGCACAATTCCCACATATATTTTAAGTCCTGCATGAAATTTCAGAATCCAAAATGACATCAAAATAAATCAATGTTAAATTTATTTCAAGAGGTGTAATAATGGTCTTATCCCTCTGATACAAAGCACTCCCAAACTCCTAGCAGTTCTGCCCTATATGTACCTAAAATCATATTTAAAACTGGAACAGAAGAAAGAGCTCTTTTTTCCCCATTGCAGTTGGGACACTCTTCCTCTGAATATTGTGCTTTACCAAATACTCTTGAAATATGTTTTTTTCACATATAACTGTCTGGTCATTAAAATACCAGCTCTATACCCTGAAAATCTATTATACAAATAACATACAGAGGAACAGGTATATTTAGATCCTGATAGCTAAAAGAAGAAGAGCAATATGGGTCATCCACAGGAAATGGCTGAGATATAAAAGAATGTAGAGCTTACATTGGAGAACAGATGAGAGAAAAGTTAAAAGGGAGGAAGAAGGGGCAAGCCAAAGGGGCTTGGAGAAGAGAACACACAGTCCAGAGACAGAGGACAGCATGAGACAGAAACTCAGAATAACTCAGTCTTCATTTTTTTTAGTGTAAGATGGGACAAAGAGAACCTCGGACAAACTTTCGAATTGCTATTCATGTACTCTACAAAAATAAAGTAGTATTCCCAGAATCTTTGAGATATCTCTTTCCCATGCTGGCCCACTCTGAAGTAGGAAGCTGACTTACCCTTCCAAACGTTCTTTGACAAGGATGGCTCATGCCATTTGCAGCTCTGGGTGCCTTCTGGTTTCCTATCTTATCTTTATAGAAGGGTCATAACACTACAATGCCCCTGATCTCAGTGGGGGAAGAATTAGTAAGAATAGCCTCCATGCCCCAAGCAATAGGAGGAGGAAGGAGCTTTAAATATGTTCTCCATCTCAAATTGTTTATAAAAATAATAAAGGCAGGATATAGATAAATAAAATAAATATTTAAATCCCAGGATAGGGCTGGTGTGCCCCATTTGCAATGGGACTTTTCCACATTCCAGTGTATTATAAGTTAAGTGAGCTTTCGCTTCTTAATGAGAAATAGGGCCATATGGGTGAAAAAAAGCATCTCCACATTTTTTTTCATTAGGAGTAGCCCATCTATGCTCGTAAATTTCTGTTTTACACAAGGGCAAACGTTCTGGCAGCCTCCTGGGATTCATTTCAAATCTGTTCATGAATGATATTTCATGAAAAAAAATATTATTTGTCAGTGAACTTAAACACTAATTCAGAGATAAAAACTTGTAATCTGGTATGAATGGTAAGAGCTTAAAGAACTGATAATAACAAGTTGAATACTAGCAGACTTATACCAGTACAAAGTTTATGGTTTTCTTCATTTTCTCTGCAATTACTGCAATGATCCCAGGTGTTGTATTGCAATACTAACACACAATACAGAACCATCAGATCTTTTTCCGATTCTGCTAACAACTGATTTGTGAGAGAGTCAATCTAATGAGCCTTTTTCTTAATTTATAGTAATATGTGTATGTCTTTTTGGATTCTAAAAACTCATGGAAATATCCCAAAGGTGGTTCATTCTGCATTTATCTTTATTTTGGTGGTATATATTGATACTTTTGTTTCTTACCAACTAGTTTTTGGTGAGATATATAAGCTGTTTTTGATTCATGTCCTTAATCTGTTCTCTTTATCTGGTTTTAGGACTTGTATGGTGAACAAATCACACTTTAAATCGTATTTATGTAGAAATATTGAAAATTCAAAAGAATTAAAAGAAGAAACTTTTAAGCATCACTGTATCAGTCAAAATTTAAAAATGAGGGTATTTGCTTCATTGAAAACATCACTTCCTGTTTCTGTTTGTTTTAAAATCTCTTCTTTGAAAGACAAACAACACAACAGATTAATTTTGGTAATTAGTTGCTTGTTGTTTAAAATTATTTAGCATTTATAAATGTTATATTTTGTTCAGATTTTACAATGGGGAGCATTAATTGATACTAGCACGTGGAAATACAAGACTCATGACAAAGGAAACTGATTCTTGTTGAGAAAGTTTCTTTTTATTTTCTTCTGTTTGGGTGTAACTTCTTAGAATTTCCTCTTAGTGTTAAAAAGGAAGGGAGGTTCCTTATTTTAGCCAAATGTTCCATAAATTAAAACCTACTTTTCCCCTAAAGCGATGATTCACCTGGCTAAGCCTCAGGTGGGGAGTAAGAATCCCAGATTGGTGAATAATTCTATTGAACTTGGTGAATAATTCTGAATATCTCAAGAGGTCCATCAGATTTTCAGATACTTTATTGGCCAAGCATGGTTAGACATGCAAGGAATTGACTTGGTACAGAGGCTCTCTGTATTGTATTGTATTGTATTGTATTGTTGTATTTGCAAGACAACAGTATAAAATAACATAAGCAATAACAAAAGTATACAGCAGTAAGTAAGCAACCAGTAGAAAGGGAGTATTGTAAGTGTAGAATTACTGCATATACATTAGACAGAACTTCTGGGTTAATTGGAATTCTTTGCCCTTGTGTTCTGTCATGTAGCATGATTATATAGCATTCATTTGGATGATGGCTTGGAGGGAAAAAGTCCCTTTGTCTAGTAGTTTTGGTATATATCAAAATCTCTTTCCAGAGGGAAGAGGTTCAAACAGGTGTGTCCAGGATGACAGTGGTCTGCAGATATCTCCTTCACACTTTTCCTGACCCTCTCAGTATACAGGTCCTCCATGGAGGGCAGGCTAGCTGCAATTATTGTTTCTGTGATCTTGACTGTATTTTAGAGTCTGTACATGGTTGCTGCACCAATGTTTCAAAGATGCTGGTTGATACTGTGTTTGGCTCTTCACCACGCAGTCCAAGAAAATAAAACTGTGATGAAAATCTGTCTTTGCCAATCTGCAGCCAAGCAGACTGGGCTATGACTGCCACCATTCTGACCACCATGCCATCACTAGTAAGGCTGGAAATAACGGGAATTGGAGTTCAACATATCTGGACCTCAGCAGTCTGGGCAAGGCTGGAATCGTATTGTGATGTCTTGGTTCCCATGTTCAATCTGCATAAACATGGATTGTTAGATGAGTGAAAACTGACATAAATCCTGGCTTACCCTATTATGTGAACTTTGTCTTCTTCAATGGTTACTGATACATTCTGTTTTTGGAACTGTTCTTTTTGGTAGGTGGCCATATTGGTGCAATTCCTAATTGAAAACTCAGATGACATTTTTGGAGCGGATATTGCTTCCCTGTTCCAAAGGCCAGAGAAGAAGAAGTCCCAAAGCGTGGATGACTTACTAGGTGAGATTGTTGCTACAATATTAATTCATCTTTTCCAAAGAAGTGGGTCATATTTAACAAGATTAATAAAAGCAGGGCTAACTGCAGAGGGAATGAAAATTCAAGCAGGCAACCACAACTGCATGATTAGCGTCTTGTGTGCTTTTTATGGGTGTTGCATGTTCAGTACATGTAGGAAGGGGGTAGGTCTTCAGCATATAGTCTGCAGCTACCATCTTGACATTTACCATGCAAATACACAGACAACATGAACAAGTCTGAGCAAGTGTCTTTCAATTTCTCACATTCCCAGAACCTGGTTCTTCCTCATTTCATTTCCCATCAAAGCTTTTTATTTGAATGGAAAGTACAGCTGGACTACTCTAAAAACTAGCATTCAAAATTAAAATCAGGCATATTCATAAGCAAGTCTAAATCCATCAAGAAATTAATCAGAAATTGTTCTTATTAAGCATCAACCAATCAGCAGCATATATTCCTTACAACTCCCTTATTCTAAGGATTAAGCTTTATTAATCAGATTAACATACAACTAAACTTGTAAGATGTTCGCATTGCATCATTACTCCAAGAGACTAGGAGAGGAACAGGACTGAAGTTGGCAAAATTGCATCATCTTGTTGTTGAGTTGATACCTGCTTCTCAGCAAGATGCAGTCACACCATTGGAAATGTTCTTATGCCATCCTACCTGTGAAAATTCATTTTAAAATAAATTTCTCAAATGTATTTCTCCAACTTACTTCAGTAGAGATTCAAGTTCTGTTAAATGACCATATAACAGAGAGATGATTGGGGTGGGCGCTGGACTTTGGCAGGCTTACAGTATGAACTTAAGTGCTTCCATATATACACATCTTCTGTTTCTAAACATTGTTTCTTCACTCTACAGTTCAGCACAATGATTCCTCTGATGAGATGGAATATGCAACTTCTTACCAAGAAAGAGCCAAACAATGTTATGGGCTTGAAGGAGACAAAGGCCTGTTCAGCCCATCCGGAGGGCTGATTCTTAGTGAGGAACAAGAAGATTGGGATCTATTCAATGAGATCACTACTTGCTACCAGAATAAAGCCAGGAAGAGCGCAAGTACTGATAGTTATGACCTCCTAGAAGAAGAAAGTTCCTTCTGCTCCCTTGGCTCCATCACTTTGCTCAGCCCTGCAAGGAACCGATGCGCCTCAGAGCCCAGTGTTTGCCTGAGCTCTCAGTTTCCTGCCCAGGATCATGAGCCGGTGGCCCGGCAATCCAGTTGCGATGCTACCATCATGCATACCCATGGCGATTACATCCACAAGCTCCAGCAGTTGCAGCTGGAGAGTCAGAAGCTTATTGATGAAGGTTTGAGCCCTGGCCTGAGCAGAGCAAGGCAAAGCTTCTGGAGATCACCTCTGTGCACCAATGTGGCAAAGAAGATCAGCGCTCAGAACACAAGCCTGTCCAACTGGTCCAGCTTCTCCAGCCTGTCTTCTACCACCACTTCTCCCTCAGCTTCCTCATTAAGCTCCCTAGACAGTGCATTCTCCTATTGTTCTGAGTCCTCTGCCTTCATCCCCATGGATGTCTCACCCCTGCCCTTCATGTTTGGTACTTCCACCAGGCTCCATGCTTTGTCTCCCAAAATGTCTAAAGAGTCCTTGAAAGAATGGCACAAGCCCTTTACGTCTCCTTTGCCCCTTGGTCCTTGCAATATGGACTTTTGCATGGATGAACCAGTGGAGGACGAAGAAAACAGCTGCAGCAGAGATGACGGGCAGGTTTTTGTGCCCCTTAGAGTCACTAGAAATCTGGTAAATGAGGACAAGGACCAACAAGAGTCTCAATGCACTGAAATGCCCTCTCTGGTTCCTGGAAGACAAGGTTCTGAAAAACCTGACCATAGGCACCACATTCCTGAGGATTGTGCTCCAGTGCACCAGTACGTTCCAAGGGAGAAACCTGTGAGGCACTTAGAGGTCAAATGTGCAGAAGCTACTCTTCACAGTCTAGAAAGTTTGAAGCGCACCAAGATAACAGTGTACATGGCACCCAAAGAGAGAAGTCCAAGAGATTCCCCAGTGGTGCAAGAGGAAGCAATTGTAACTATGAGCAATAAGGATACCAACTCTGATGGAAATCACAGTTGCAGTGAAGGGACTTCCAAGAGCCTACAAACTGTACGAGTTCACATACCCCAAACAGTATTTTATGGACAAAACACTCCTTTGGTACTCCATTCCATTTCAAGGAGGTACCACCAAGGACCTGTGGGCCAGTCATCACAGAAGGTTTTGCAAAGGACTTCTGTGGCAGAAGACCCAGGACAGCCACTGATACATCTGGAAGAAAACCCCAGCAAGGACAGCAGTGGCACTTTCCATTTTTTGCTCCCAGCTTCCATTCGCAACACAATCCAGGAATACTTCAGCAAGGACAATCCCATAAACTTTGCCTCAATGGGAGCAGAAACGGTGGAGAAAGAACTGATCCAGAGCAGGGTGGAGTGGCTTAGAAGCCAGTCCTGCCCCAGCATCCCAGCTGAGGAGCATAACAGCTTAATGTTTGCAGAGGAGACGTTTGTTTAAGGGCACCACACCTGGCAGAGGACATGGAGGGCGGGGCAGTTGCAAGTGTGAAGGTCTCCTGTAAAATAGATGATGGGAAGAATTTCACAGCTGTCTCAGTACCATGCATGGCCCTCAACCAACAGGAGCATTTTTCTAAACTAGTTTTCTTTTTCCTGCCCAGTACAAAAAACAGAAATTGCATTCATCTGAGGCAGCATTTATCTAGCACAATTTCCACTATTGCTTTTAGCTGAAGCAGTTGCACATTTTCCATCATGGAGCTTTACTTCTTGGAGAGATGAGCAGGAAGGAAGAAGGAGGGAAAAAATTACTAAAACCTTTGTTCAGTTTCGTTCAAAAGTCACACCAAAAGCAATACTGAATTAATAACTTCACCCTTTTAAGGTTTTCATAGTTTTCTGTTGCTTTTATTTTTGAAAGCATGTTGAAAAATGCCATAAAAGCTTTGGTTTCTTTGATGAAAATCCAAGAAAATTTACATGAAAAATTTACATGAATTTTCCATGAAAATCCAAGTTTTAGGTGCAGTTTGAATCTCTTGCTTCTTCCCAGTTTATACTTTCTTCCTCTACTTTTGCTTGAAATGTCAGCCTTGTTTCTCTGTTTGTGTGTATGCACATATACACAGGTGTGTGTGAGTAACTTAGCATTGGTGAAAACTTCCATGAGCCCGTGAGATGGAGAAAGGCAGACTCAAGATGCAACCCAAGTGTGGATAACCCCAAACACACAAGGAGAGGGATTAGGAAAATGTCAGGAAACACTTATTTTATTGTATTTGCAGTGGAAATCAATGGAATAATTGACATTATTGATGGCATTTTCCCTGCTTGGCATTATAACCAGACCATGAATATTCCTATCCCCTTCAAAGGCACATTGCAAAGTTGCACCATCTACTATTTTTCCACCTAGCTTTTGTTATAGAGTGTCTTCACTCCTCCTACAGCCTTTGTGAAGGCAGAAGGAAAGTGCTATTGTCAGTAGTTGACATGGTAGGATTTTTGAGATTTCTGGATTGTGATCATTCAGTGATGATGTCTACAGGAAAGAAGTCAACGAAGTCAAGGTATGAACCACAACTGTGTAAAACCCACTGCGAGTAAAAACAGAGTGGGCTTTCATCACACAGTTGTGGTCACCATCTTGACTTTTATCACCTCCCTGGTGTGGACATAATGGAGTGAAGTGATTGAGCACATGACAAGGTAAGAGGTCCGTTGGGCAAGTAGGATTGATATAGTGATCCATAGGCTGTTTTCTACTTGGGGAAGATCTGTCAAACTGTCCCAGGATAGCAATGAGGTCTGTAATCCTTTGAAACACCATTAATGCTTATACTTCAGTTGCCGTTCTTCTGCACTACTTCCAAGGAAATTCACTTCTTTATTAAACAGGAAGTAAGTTTCTCACAATACTTTTTGGATAAATGCACCAGAATCATTTGAGCCTGTTGCTTTTCTTTATCCACCAAAATGCCTTGGCATACTCAGCTATTCAGCAGAGATGCCTTGACCATTTGTGTTGCTCATCGCTCAAAGTGGAGACGAATAAGGGCAGGATACTTCACAATGCCATAAAGTACTTCACCTTCCACCCATTGCTTTTTCCAGGTTATTATCTTAATTTGCATGCAGTCCTTCCCAACCATGGGCCCATCAGAGGTTCTCTAGAATACCAAAGGCAGGAATTCTGGGCAGTGGGTCCCCAAGACCTTTGGAGGGCCCATTTACAGAAAAGTAACCATGATTTGTGGAAAAGAAAAAGAAAAAAACAAATGCCTCTAGCTAATGGGAAAGTAATGTAGGGCAAATGAAAAAACAGTCAAGTTAGTAGAAAGAGAGAGTGAAAGTAAGGGTTGCAGAAACAGAAAGCTGGAAAGGTTTTGGGATAAGAGTTTTCTGGAAATAAAAAAATATATGTGTGTGGTGTTTGCATATATAAAGCAGGAGCAAACCATTTGCTGAGAGAACTGCAGCTTTTTGTTATTGTAAGCTGCTGAGAGTCGCTTTGAATTGTTGGCATATAAATTTTATAAATAAAAATAAAATAAACAAGACTTGATACCTACACACACACTGATGGCTATGTAGCAAGGGTAGGTGGATTGTGACAAAATCCTCATTTTATTTTATTTTTTTAATTTTAAAAGCAGTTTTATTTGCCCCCATAGGAAAGCTGTGGACGAATCTTAAATTTCTTTCACGGAAAGGGTATCAACAGAATGGGGGTATCCAAAAAATGTGCAAGATGGCAGCTGCGATCACATAATCAAATCCTCACTCACACACGCAGCCCATCTAAAAACAAATGCCAGGAATTTGATCATACAGGTGCAGCTGCCATCTTGCACATTTTCGACCCCTTCTTTGAAGCTAGCAATTTGATTATATGATAAACTTCTATTTTCTAAAAAGCTATTCCATTTCTCTTACTTGTTCTGAACTGGAAGAAAGCCAAATTATCCAGACCAGTCTGTTTTCATTCATTTAACTCCTTCCTAAGTTGATTGTTGCTGTGATGGGAAGATGAGTTATAAACCATCCATAGCCATGTCTCTTGCACAAAAGCTCTTTTTCTTTCAGGACATTTCTAAGCTATTGTTGTAAATACTTAAATAAAAGAAATGTCACATCCTTCAGAACAGAATCAGCAAGGCTAAGAAGAAGCATATGCTTCAGCAATCCATCACAAAGTTTTGAAGGACCATTCAAAAATTTATTTCTCCAAGGCAGAAAATACCTTCATGGAATCTTTATCAGCACTAAAATTTGGGCAACAGTCTGGATCGGGATTCTGGCATTCACAGACACCCTCTCAGACCACAGGGACCTGCCTTGGTATCTAGCAGGCTCTCCCACCTCCCTTTATTTCACTTTGGATTCTTACATGACGTCTACGTATGCCCGGGGGTCGCACAACCTTTTGGAGCTGGTGGGCACATGCAGCAAGCGGGGAGCATGGAAAGCCAAGGGCTTTCATCCACGGCTAAAAGCAACCATTTTCCTACCCTAATTCTTCCTCTGCGTGGCCTGACAGTTAGGCCAGTCGGCTGAAAGGATTATATTCAGCTCTGTCTAATGCAAATGTTAAGGCACTCGCATCTGACCAGCCTCCTCCAAAGCCTCAAAGGGTGCAACCCTTGGTCCTGCCCACTCTGCAAGATTGTCCTGGGGAAGCACGTGAAGTCCGTAAAAGGGGTTGTCTCCTGTGACGCTACAGCTGGCCTAAAGGACTGTTTCTCAGCCTTGGTCATTTTAAGATGCGTGGATGTCAGCTCCCAGAATTCCCTAGGCAGTTTTGGCTTTGGAGTTGAAGTCCCCACATCCTTCAGTTGTCAAGGCTGAGAAACAGTGGCCTTAAGGAATGTCAGATATCTCCCAGTGCCTCCCCACTACCCCAGTTTAGCTAAAGTAGCCTCATAAGAATCCCAGGCTAGGGTGGTGGCGGCACCACAGCCATCCAGGAGACCTGGGAGAAGAAAAGATCCAATAAGAATGCCTTAGGCGAGCCCTGGTGTGGATGGGGAACTGGGAAGGTCACTGCAGTCTCATGAAATCCAGGGCTGTTGTTTTCAGTCTGGGATTCCTTAGGCTGGGCTCCAGATCAAGGTTTCTCTGATGCAACACAGAATTTCTGTTTCCAAAATCTTATTGCCAAAGGCTGGAATATTCCCAAGCAAGAATGGTGGGAAACTTCATTGGCTCTTTGCATTTAGTGGAAGGGAGGAATTCAGAAAGGGCTTTGGGAAAAATGAGGCCTATGACTGCTGAATACTGATGGTGATGAGGAAAAGAAGCATTTGAGGTATATCAAGCAGAGGTGAAAGAGCCGAAATGCTCTTGAATGCTGATCAGCCTCTGATCTGTCCATTCTTTTTTCTTTTTTTGCCACAATGAATGGCAGTTTCCCTCAACTGGGAGCCAGTTAATTTTTGTCCTTATTTGGATGTATTTTTTGCTTTGAGCTTTTGACTTAGCAGGAAATTTTGTTCCACTGGACAGCATTCCTTTAGGGCTTGAGAAAGGGAGAGGGACTCGAGGAATGAAGAACGGTTGGCAGACGGGTTTTGGTGCCACAAATGAACTAAACAGAGGGCCTGCTTCTCACCCAAACTCACTGGCAAGGCTCCATGTACATCAACTAAGCCAAAGTGTTCCAGAAAACAGCTGGTTAAGCAATTTGATTTGTAGCAACCATTTGGCCCTGGGATACTGCTGAAAAGGATCAATGGTTCAGCCACAATCCCGTGAGTGATTCAGCAATGGTCCAAGAGTCCCATCTGACTTCTACCTCAGCAAAACTCAGTTTGTCTCTTGAAGCCTGTCTACATTCATTGCTTTCAGCTGGATCATGGGGCGGATTTGCCCCATTTTCAGGTCGTCATTTAAGCAGCCTCATTTTGCTTTTTCAGAATATCCAGAACCCAGATAGGACCAAAGAGAGTCAAGGAGAAGCATGATGATGACAGCAGCTGTCCCACATAATGCTGCAGCCAGAAATGTTACTCCAGAGAACTAGCAGGAGCCCAGAGCCTGTAGCATCCCAACAGGTATGACTGATGGCTATTTACTAGGGGCGCAACTTAGGGAAACTTACTATTTCAGGAGGGGATAAATTTGATGTACTAGATGAGTGTAAGACTTTAGTTGGACATTAATTTTGGAATTCTTATTTTTATACAGGAATCTAAGATTACGAATGCAAAGAGAGCCCTCAGCAGTTCAGCTAACATTGAGCATTCTGACATTTTGTTAATTTCAGTGTCGCCTCAAGGTTTAAATGCTTAGATATGATGTTTTATTTAAGCCAGTGCACTTCTTCTCACTCTTCCTCTCAACTATGAATAGTTTTTATTAAGCAAAATAACATGGGGAGAAGGACAAATACACATTTTTCAAGTACTGTAGATTAAGGAGGAGAGGCAAGGAAGAGGGTGACTGCTTTTCTGAGGTTTGTATACTCAGCTCTGAAAGTCGAAAAGGTGGTCTCTTATATAGCTGCAGATAGCAGAGAGGACGTCCTGAGAGAGGATGATCACACACTGCGGCTGACTGAGAGAAGTTTCTTGCTGAGTAAGGAGAGACTGCAGGAGGAACAGAAGGCAGAAGTTGCCCATTGAATGAGGCAGCAAGCAGGAGTTTGCCTAACAAATTTTCCTCCTGAGTCAACAATTTCTACCCGACTAACCTAAAAACTTGAAGAGAAATGAAGGCAGTGCCTCAGTGCTAAAAGAAAGAAAAGTGAAGAGAAATTGAGAGAAATTTACAACCCTGAACACTTACAGAATGCCTTGATTTTGCCTGAAAACTACCTGGCCTCTGCTTGTAACATTCGCAAGCCTGTAGGACTCCTTGAAAAAGAAAAGAGGATTTGAGCCCAGAGTGGCCACAGCTGAGGAAAGAGGGTGATTTAGCAGAGCAAACCAAGTGGATGCTCTGCTGGGAGCTGGCGGAGAAGGCAACTCCCTAGAGGAAGGCAATCAAACAAAGAAGCAAGTCTAAGGGGCAAGTACAACCCGAAAATATAAATGTGGAAGGACAACCGCTCAGGCCCTCACAGGAAAAAGACAAGCCGTAAGCCCATCAGGTAAAGAATGGGCCAGGGCGGCAGGTCCCTGCAGAGCAAAGAAGACTCTTTTGCACCTTGCAAGGAGACACAGAAAAAGGGGGTGATGGTCGACTTGCTGTTTGGGGGGTTAGGGTTGGTGTGCGCTGCCAGACCTCTCAACATGTGAACAAGTATCATTTAATATGCGTTCGTGGTAAGACACTTCCCTGATTAGAATACGACAACAAAGTGCCCTAAAGAAGCAGAAACAATAGAAAGGGAGGGTGCTCTGCTATGCTTAAATACATTTATTTACCTATGTTTAAATAAATATGGTTTAAATAAATTAGGAAAGGATAAAATCCATGCTGTTGTTGATATCTGCTATTGCCCAGCCAGTTAAGTAGATCTGAATACTGCTGTCCAAAAGCAAATCTCAGATATTCCAAAGCAGTGTCTCTAATTACCGCATCATCTGTGGGGATGAATACCGCAATTCTTGGTGTGTCTCTATGATAACTTTCTCTTTCCGAGAGTGGAAGAAGGCACAAGAGAACCAGTTATCTGGAGTATCATGTCTAGTTCTAGGCACCATATTTTAAGAAAGATTCTGAGAAATTGGAGCAACTAGTAGGAAAACATCCAATAAACCCTCCTTAACTGGAATGGGGCTGGACGTGGGATGGATAGACTGATGGACTGAACCAGCTGCCAACATTTCCTTGGATTTTGCACAATGTTTTGTGCAAATGAGCCCATGAATCAGCAAAATCAGTACTCAAATGCAGCCTGAACATCAGCCAGTGGGCATGGGAAGGAGTGCCCCCTGAAGTAGCCAAAAAAGACCCTTTCTCCTTCCCTTCTATTTTACTATGCAGCATCTAGAAGTGACTTAACTGTCCAAAGCAGAATGGCCTGGTAGATGGTCCCATGGCCTGAAGGGGAAGAACTTGCAGGGAAGCATGCCAAATTGTACCTGTGCAAAAACCTGTTTTGGGATAAGAGGGAAAATACAAGTTAAAAGGATGATAGCTAAGGATGACATGAAGCTGCCTCAGAAATAGGCCTGGGATCAGATGAGGCAATATCCTGGGGACAAAGCAGAAAAAAACAGCTTGCTGGGGTTCTTCCTATGTTCATAAGCATCTGCTATCTCTCATTCCAAAGTGCAGGAGATGTAATAATGGATCCAAATGACAGAAGGGCAGATTCTGATTAAATGTTAGAAGAAACTTTCTCACAGTAAGAGCCAATTACCAATGGAATCAATGGCGGAAAGAGTAGTAGGCTTTCCATCATTGGCAGGAGACCCACAAATATGGGGAGGCTTGAATGTGGATTCTGTACTGAGCAGAGGACTGAACTCAATGGCCCCATAAGCCTCTTCCAAGAATCTATCATGCCAGTGCCATTTATTTATTTTACACAGAGACCAAGTTGCTGAAGATATCCATTCCCTTGTTGATTACTCAAGCAAGGACTTACTCAGAATGCATTTTATTTTGGAAAAAAAAGAAGCAAACAACCTTCACAACAGTCAGGGAACATGACAGAAATATAGCAGACTCTTAATTACCTGCAGTAACGTTCACGCATCTGGATTTCCCATTTGGCAAACCCTTCTAAGTTCTTCTGAATTTGAGAAGTATTTGGTGGTGTCCTCACAAAATGCTACTCATGGGAGATTTGCTGGTGGCTGCTTTGCTGGTCAGGGCCATTCATTGGAATTCTGCTTTACTGTAACTAAGCAGACTTCGACTGCCCCATATTTAAGCTCAGACAGCTGGCTGGGCTCCTATATTCTCTCTTGTCTCAGAAAAAGTCTGAGGGCCCTCCTGGATTACTGCAGAGAAGAATCACATTTAACTAAGTACTTCACACCTACAATTATGATCTTTCAAAAAGACTGAGGGGGTTGAGAAAACTCTTCAGGTAGAGCAGGGCATATCCAGCCAGCGTAACAGATACATAAACAGGATAAACAACCTTCCCGGCCAGCAGCTATTGGTTCAAGGTTATCCACTCAACACATCATAGATCTTTTTCTCTAGCCCAACCTTAATGTCCTGGAGGAAAGACAGTATAATATTCCTTTTGCGGACTGAACTCGTCCCTGTGCTCTGGAGAACCAGAGACCCTAGCCCATCTGTTCCTTTGAAGTCCTCTCTGGAATGATTTATGTTCTACCGTTATACCTTCATCTGCCATCAGAAGTCCCTTTGGCCTGGAGTTACAAAATTTCTCTCAGTTCCTACTGCCCTATGCAATTTTCTTAATGGTTTGACTTTATTAATATACAATTTTACTTTGTTCTTTCATGTTTCTTACATCACATCTAGGTCTTCTCTCCCAATATATCTTATTTGTCATTGATCAATTTATGATTTTGCTCAGACATTTACAAAGGTCCCTTGGTATTCACTCAATCACATATACTCAATGGATGCACACAAATGATCCTTTGGCCTCTGTTCAGCAGCCAGATAGAGGCAAGATTTTTTTTAAATAATGTTTAGTTCTAGATGAAGAGCATAGTTTGATGGCTCTATTCAACATAAACAGTACCAAGAAACATTTATTTAATCTTCAGTGAAATATAAAGTGCCTTGCAATGGCAAAAGATGTTGATGTGATGGACAAACATTGTCAAATATAAATACTGCATTTAAAAATAAATGTTTAGTCCAGAACACACTATCTGATTACGAACTACTGCAAACGGCATCAAGCTGTATAGCCACGGATGTCCCTTCATTCTCCTACACTATCCAAATCTCTACAAGTTTAAAAAAAAATTCTAATTACTGTGAGAAACAATTAGCCTGGCAATTGGCCATTCTGAACAGCAACTGACATTTCTCAGGGATGCTTCAAAAGTGGTGAACTGATATGGTTCAGTGTGAGATTTGCTACTTGGTGGTTCATTTACCATCAGTACAGCTTCATATTACATATGTCTGTGAAGACTCTCACTCGTCCAGGGTAATTGCATCGCAACAAAGTTTAAAAAACAGGCATCTGGAC
>JANHZU010001758.1:229501-239525 GCA_032468055.1 Acrochordus granulatus
AAGGTGTGTCCAGATTGAGAGGGCTCTGCAGATATCTTCTCCACCCTTTTTTTTGACCCTCTCAGTGTACAAGTCCTCCATGGAGGGCAGGCTAGCTGCAATTATTCTTTCTGCAATCTTGATTGTACTGTATGTTGAAATGTCTGCCTGTCCTGCATGGTTGCTGGACCAAATCAGACAATTATAGATATACAAAAGACAGACTCAATGATTTCTCTGTATCAACAACCCTTGAGGCAGGTTGAAATTTTTCAATTGACATAAGAAGTACATCCTCTGATATGCCTTCTTAATAATGTTAATGTTAGCCATCCATTTAAAGTATTGGGAGATTATAGGCTCCTTAAACTTGATGAAGTATCAGTACTGCTGATACTGTATTGTTGAGTATAGTAAGGAGGGGAGGGAATAGTAGGACTCTTTCTAAAATCCACAGTCATCTCCACAGTTTTGAGTGTATTCAGCTGTAAGTTATTTCAATGGCACCACAGGGCCAAGTAATCATCATTAATAAATGTGCAAACAGTACACATTATTGACCCCTCTTTATGAATTATTAAAAATGGAACTGATATAAGAATTAATTAAAGCTGCTGGTAATTAATATACTGATATAAGAATTAAATAAAGCTGCTGGTAATTTCTGGGACTTGAAATGGAGAACATCAAATTGGAGAAGGTTCTGGGGTTTCATGATTAGAGGGAAGAGGAACTGCCATTTAGATTTTCACTCAAATGAGTAAATTTTGAATGAGAAAGCAAAAAAATAGGATACAACAAGCTTGGAACTGGGGTATAAGGAGCAGGGAATCACTGCCTTAATAGGAAAAAAATTGAAATAAAGAGCAACTAGAGATGAGAAAAATGTAATAGTTTTCACTTAGTATTTTCAGAATTCGCTAGATGGGAAAGCAGTTTCAAAGGAAATCAAAAGCAAAACCCACCATAAAACATTCATAAAAATTCATATTGAGCATCATTTCTTTTCACTCAAATGTCCAGCTTTTTGAACTTTTGCTGCCATCATATGGCAGAAATGTAGAAAAGATCAGTTTCAGTAAAAGAAGTTCTATAAAAGCATACATTAAAAAGTATTTGATTACTTCATTATATTTAGGCCATATAAAACCTTTATTCAAGTTCTTCCATAGGTAACTCATAATCCTACAGCAATGAATATTACAGTAGAGATGGATGGATAAAATTTATATAGGCCACTTAAAAGACCACTGCCACTTTTTTGTTCTTCCCTATTTAGAGCATAATCATAAAGTTTCACTTAGAGATACAAAACTCTGAGAGACAATTTGTTCAAGTGCACAAAATGTCAGCTCTGTAACTATACAATTCCATATTACCTAGAAGTTAATTTATGCCAGGAAAAGCAGTCCAAATTAATTTGGTTTTTCTAAAACTACCAATTATTCAAGACATAATAAAATAAAATTATTCTCAGCTGTTATGTATTATAAGATATAATTTTGCAGTTTCATCTCTTTTGGTTTTCATGTCTATTCAGCATCTATGTATTCAATTTTAACTGGTTGTAGTTGATTATTCTTAGCAGGTTACAATAAAATATCCCATAAATGTGCAATAAAATGTCAACAGTACATTCAAAAATATATTGTCAAAAATAACCTAATATGAAAATGTAAGTTTTAACATGAACAAAGCAAACAAAATATGTCCCCCTTCAGAGTAAAAGACATGATTCCAATAAGGTCTATCCTAGTAGCATTAAATTTATAATAAAATCTGAATTATGTATGAAGGAATTATTTTTGTCATTAGAACCAGATTACTGTCTGAAAAAATAATCATTTTTGGAAACAATTCTTCTATCTCAGACCTAACCAATTTTTCAGCAATATATTTCACGTTGATCTGTATCTGACCAGTTAAATACAAATTGCATTCTTCATTTCTTACGTAGAATACAAAACAAGCTATATTCGAAGTCGTTCAGTTCGTTCAGTGTCTGTTGAGCTTGATGGAAAGGTATACAGTTTGGATTTGGAGGATGGCTACCAGTCTATTTTTCCATGGAATATCACAAATAGACACAAAAATTATCAAGAATCAGGAAAAGAAAAAGGAGGAGGAGGAAATATTGACGATGTGAAGGATATGGAGGAATACAGTGGCACTGGCAATGTTTTAGAGAATACAGCACCAAACTTAATAAAAGTGACACACCGGTAAGTCTTTGTAGAGATTAATTAATGGATTATATTTTGTTATACTTTATATAAATCTATATAACATTATATGTATGCAACATTATATGTACATACAAACCTATACAAAGCTATATATTTGGATCATTTTGTTTATTAGGGGACATAGTACATAGCATCATAGACAAGAAATGAGGAAAAATCAAAATTGCAGGTTATAGATGTAATAGTAAATAATACAGCTAACTCAAGGTTGAAATATTAGGTTGTGATGTTCTCTGAGTGTAATGGTTCAAGTAAGAAACAATGCCCTAATTAAGGAAGAAATCATTCCCCTGCCAGAACTAGGAGGGCAAGCTATTACATATAAACAACCAAGAAATTCCATTCTTTGGTGCACTAATATTACCTAGCCTGGTAATGAAATGTCTACAAGAAGAAAACAAGCTCAGAGAACACCAACAGCCTTAGAGATAAATTCCATTTCCTTAGTATACATCGGAATAAATTGAGCAAAATTCCAGCCTTAACCCAATGAGCTAGGTGTATATTTCCATAGTTAAAACTGCATTGTGTAATCTTCACACTTGGAGGGGCTTCATAATCCAGCAAATAAGATCCTGTATATGTCTGCTTAAGTACTGAAGCTGACTTATGCTTCCATCAGCATAAAGATATGCGACAATAAGCTTTAGAATTTTGCCCTACAGTTGGGATTAGAACTTCTGTCGCTAAGCAATACAGTCCCTAAGTAGGTCATCATGTGAGCATGACTGATTTTATGGCTGGCAAGGTCACAAGTGGTGATCCCAGTGCAACCATCATAAATGCAAGCCAGTTGCCAAGCCTCCAGATTGTGATCATGTGACTGCAGGATGCTGCAACTGTCATAAGTGCAAGGGCCAGCTATAAGGCACTTACTTCTTTTAGTGCTGTCATAACTTTGAACTAACACTAAACAAATGGTTGTAAGTCAAAGACTGTCTGAAGGGTGGCTAGACCTAAGAGCAAGGTTGCCTAATAATACCAGCAAGCGCATACTTAAGATCACATAAATGTTAGTGCCAGTATTTCTGTTTATACATAGGCTTCTAAACCCATAGTAAGCTTTTACTTATTTTTCAAATAAATATTTAGGGTGAGTTTTTCCTCCAAGTAATTCAAGGCAGCATCTTTAGTATTCTTCTGACAATTCAGCCTCACAACAAACTTTAGTTTCCATTGCAGAGATTGTTTACTCAGATTGCACTAGGGGAGTTGCCCTTTTTCTTCCCCAGAGTCATATTAGCTAAGCTACTTCAAAAAGAATCTTAGTTAACCTAGTTTAAAAAGGATGAATGTAATGCTGTTTCCAATAGCTAGTCATTGCTTCCAATATAATGACCTTTTCCCGTTTTTTAACAGATGCTACATTTTAGAGAACGACACTGTTCAGTGTGACACAGACTTATATAAATCATTGCAAGCTTGGAAGGATCATAAGCTTCATATAGACCATGAGGTTAGTGTGTATGTCCATGTGAATCACCATTTGAATCATATTTTCAAATTTCAAGGCATCCTGAGTGGACTTTTGGTGAACAAGGCTCCAGTCTCATAGGCACAATCTCCTTTAAACAGTGTTTTCTCCTTGTTCCACCCAAGAAAAAAATCCCACAGTGATTAATGGCCATAAGGCAGATTGTTAAAAGAGTCTGATACAACCTTTGGGTGACGTCTGGACTAGCTGTGAAATGAGAATGTATTGTGGAAAATAGAGCTCCTTCTTGATTATTGATTTATCAGCCTGTAATTCAGGCAATTTGTGCTGTAATAGTTCCCTTTTATTTCTGGAATAACTTAATGGAAGAGAACATCTTCCCTTAACACAGCTTTTCTTAATGAAGCTACAATCAGTACTTCTTCCTTTGCCATAATCTTCATTGTCCTTAGGCATCTTAATCATCTTTGTATGATTTTGGGGGTACAGTGAAAAGTTCTTCTGTTTGTTGAGGCCGCTGCTCAGTCCAAAATCCTTTTTCAAACAGAATAGCATTGCTGATGCTATTGTAATGCCATTAATTACATAGTGCACTGGAAAGGCAGCCCTGGGAACATATGAATCAGAAGTATCACTAGTAAGTGAACATAAAATTAGGCCTTCATAGTGTAAAGAAATATAAAATCATGAGGATGGGTTCCTTTGCTTTATGTTACTCATAAATGGTCTGTTTTTCCTATTTTCCTCTTACCCCCAAAGCACACATGTAAACATATCCACAGTAGTAGTCTTTGGCAATTTAGAGGTTGACAGAAATGCATTTCTCCCAGATTTTTCGTTAAAATTTCATTCATCCCAAGATGTTCTTCACTTTACTTGTATGTGATAATATAAATTGCCCTGCCTTGGCTGTATATCATTGCCTGCTGAAGTTTCCTGCAAATAAAGGGAAAGTTAGTTTTTTTATTTCTGATGTAATTATGGAAATTAGGTGATCTTTCTCCAGAAGTCAAGTTTCTTGCTAGAAAATTATTTTGCTGCTTCTTCCAAATTTCCACCAATGAAGTGAGCAGTTACATAGTGCTTATAGGAATCATCTTGATTTCTGGCTAAAGGGTGAGCTTGGAACTTTAGCATAAACTCTCCTCTTGTCAAAAGCGTAAGTTAAAGTAGATCAACTGGGAGATATAGAGAGGAAAAAAAGAAAGAGATCTAATGTCTGGACAAACTAAATGATACAAACCAAATCAATTAATTGTGTATCCACCCATTTGTTCTTAACTTTTTATTGTTAGATTGAAACTCTACAAAACAAAATTAAAAACCTGCGAGAGGTGAGAGGTCATCTGAAGAAGAAGCGACCGGAGGAATGTAACTGTAATAAGATTAGGTATGTTTTACAACTTCTTTGGAGTCAAAACTACAGTAAGTAGAAAGTAGTTAAAGAGTTTAGATAGGGCATACAAGACACAAGATTATTCTGCAGACACAGCCATCTTTTTATTAAAACTGAGTGCTCCAGTGCCTTAATACTGCAGTGCCTTATTGTGTCCAGTCCAACAAGGCAGAAAAGAAAACCAACAAACATTCATGTTTCATCACATTCCTCTATTAAAAACAAAAACATAATTTCAGGCCAGTTTCTCTTACCTAACATTGCAACCTAGTCTCTTTTCGGAGTTTTTTTCAAGTTTGAAATTTTTTAACCTTGGAAAGCACCAAGAGCCTTCAACCTCTTTGGAATACACAGGCCCCAAAGATCTGCACCCAACTCAAAGTGCTTTTTAAATTATCTTGAACTTATTATTGAAAGAGGTGGAAGCAGCTACTGCTAATATATTATTTTCTGTTACACATCTTTCAACCACTCTGAAGCCTCCCTGATTGCTCATATTTTCCCACCAGAAAAAGCTTATGAATGGGGATCACTCATGCTTACTTCCTTTGGTAACTTCAGATTTAGAAATCAAATCAAATCAGTGAAGTAATGAAAACCAGGGAACTTGTTGACTGCTGTAGAGAATATTGTACTATGAAAAACAAGATATCCATACACATACGTATGCTTAAGTAAATAAGTACAAGAACACACCCGAAAGAATTTCTTCAAAATTCTCTTCTCCTTCAAAAGAAATGTTAAAAGCAATTTCTTTTCTGTCAAGTTGAATTCAAACTGATATTACACAGCCCTTATATGTTTCTAATTAGAGTAAGTGGAGAGCAAATGGTTAGAACAGAATCCCCTTCAGTCAAGATATTCTTGTGATCTTTACTTCCTATATATTATCAAAACTCAGGAATAGAGATGTGCAATATTGGATCTGAAGTAGGAAAGTTACTTCAAACCTCATGTGGGTGGGTGGGCAGTACTTATCAGTGGTACCCTGAAGAAGCTTACTATACATGTTGACACCTCCTTAAGGCCTCCTATTCTCAAATTTGTATTTTTCTTCCACTACAATTTACTAAATAAACAGGAAAATCACAGCTTCTTTAAGAGTACAGTGAATATATCCCCACCAGATCGAAAAATAGTTTCCCAGCTGTGAATACTTGCATATCACTACTTGGCAGCATGGCCAAAGAAGCTCCAAGACTTTCTGTTCCTTACCTGGCAAAAGAAACATAAAATATTTAATATTGGTTCTCCCATTTCTGCCAGATGCTGTAGGAAAATAGTTTACAGTGATAAGTTTTCAAGCAGAAAGCATGAGACATTGCTTCTGTCCTGAGAACATTTCTCTTGTCAGAGGCATTATCTTAGTGGCTTCTGTAATTATGTTCTCTCCCACCCACCCCCACCTCCAGCTGCTTTTTGAATTCCAGGCTGTTCTTTCAATTCCTGGTGGGAGCTGCTCCTGCCAGTGAGAAAAGAAAGAGAATATCAGTCTCTGTTTTAGGCCCAATTAGCGCCACTGCTTATCTGAAGTCATCTCTCAAGCAAGACATCAGACCCATCTCTTGCTGTCCAATGCAATAAACATTTGGTCCAGTTGTCACTATCAGTTGTATCCTCACTCAAACATTGTGTCAGCCTCTACATACTATATTTCAGTGCTTGTAAGTTGGTTTCAGTGAAATCCTGAGGTGTGTAACAATCCGCATCTAATAAAGGTCAAAGTAGGAAATACAGCATGATCTACAGTGGAGCTCCTCCATATGACCCTGTTGACATTGAGCCTGCCAGCCAGAGTAGGAAAGCAACTTAAGGTTGCTTTCAAATAACCACCTCTTCTTTCTCACTAATGTCCATGACATTCTGTTACATTTTTTAAACTAAAACAAATAATCAACCCCTATATAAAAGGTTCTCCTTCAAAATGGAAAACTGGAATCTGGAAGCTTGCTTGTCTGCCCCTTCTTCCTCCTCTTTCAGTGAGACAATTGAAAGGAATGCTTAGAGTTGCAGTCTAAAGGGATGTGATAGAGAGATTTATTTCTTCATTTGGTGAAGGGGAACTAGTTTGTAGAACCCTCTAATTCTCATTGTTTTAGAACTTGTTGTGTAGTTTCTTTCTTTATTGCATGGAAACAAAAGCTAGGTAATTTCTAGATAATTTTTGAAAGGGCCATAGATCTAATAAGATATTAGAGATATCTTGTTGATGTTTTATATTATAATTCTCAGTTTTATAAAATCTCAGTTTTGTAAACTTCACCTAGCTTCAGAGTGGAGGAGCACAAATATAAAGAACTGTGTGTTAGATAATTGCAGAACTCGGATATTTGTTTTTCAGCTTCCATTCAAAACACAAAAGCAAACTGAGGCACAAAGAATCTGGTCTCCATCCTTTCAAGTAAGTGCAGAGTCATCTTAATGGGCAAGATGTGAAGTATTTCCAGTTTAATACTTTGCTCTTGCTAATCAAGAAGTCTGATTAATTATGAATTATAAATGCAGTCTGCTGTGTTGTCCATGATTTACAATTATTTGGGATCCTTATAGACAACTGTGCTCCTTTGACTATGCATGTACTAAAAATTTCAGATTAACTGGTTGGCCTGTTTTATCTAGAAACTAAATCAAATTTTGAGAGAACAAGTATTGTGCAGAATGAGGTAATATAATTTTTTATTGAACCACTTCAGCATTCACAAAGAGTGTCTTATCTTTATAGGTGCCTTCAATACAGAAATAAAAAAAAAACCTGTACTATTGTGTTAGCTAGCATAGCATACGTAGAAACATGGAGGCTTATAGTTCATATATCAAAGGTGGTGGGTTCCTCTTATGGGATCTTCAAGGCAAGAGAATAAACAACCATTTATCATAGATGCTTTCACAAAGATTCCAGCAGAGACTTGGACTCAATATTACTCTATAACTCTATTGTATGCAGAGATTAAAAAAAAAAGAATAGAGATTTTTTTAAAAAAAGGAAATATATCCAGACTAAAGAAACAATGCATAATCTATTACATATTTTCTGAATCTCAGTTTGCATATTCCTTTAAAAAATGGTCCAAATCCCCACTGAAAAGGATTGACAAGTTTTCAGAAAGCAAACTTTCTTCTTATAAAGATTGCAGATGAGTGTTGGTATGCAGAGTGTTTGAAAATTTCTCTCGTGGCTAAACATTTACCATCTCAGTACATTCCGGATTTAAGAGTTTTGGATTATTGATTAGAAGGCTATTTTATACATAGTTAACCATAATAATGGCCAGCTGGATCTTGACAAACAGGAGTAAATAAAGTTAAGACAAAACCAGTTTGGTGTTGTGGCTAAGGCATTCACTTAGAAACCAGGGGATGGTGAGTTCTAGTCTCACCTTAAGCACAATGCCAGCTGCTGACCTTTGGCCAGTCACTTTCTCTCATCTCTAAGAAGCAAGTAATGGCAAAACACTTCCAAAAAACCTTGCCCAGAAAACTGTAGGACTAGTCAAAACTCACTCAGAGATGCCCAAGTAAATAAATAAAAAGGTAACATTAGCATCCCGAAATCAACTTTGGTGTTATGTAAAAAGTGGGTGAAGTGGGGATGGATGTCTTCTCAGATGGTTCATTATAGCCTTCTTGATCTGTAGAGATATTGTTTCCATCTTTACAGACAATTTGTGAGTTACTGGTGTGTTATGAATTCTTGATCTTTGTGCTTAGGAAAACACTTCAGGAGAAGGACAAGTTGTGGCTCCTCCGAGAACAGAGGCGAAAGAAGAAACTCAGAAAGCTGCTCAAAAGATTAAAAAACAATGACACATGTAGCATGCCAGGTTTGACATGCTTCACACATGACAACCAACATTGGCAAACTGCACCCTTGTGGACATGTAAGAGACTTCCTTTTCATGCATGAAAAGCATTTAAGACTATTTAGAAAGAACTTTACAATTATAATGTTAACCTTTTATTTGTAGTGGGTCCTTTCTGTGCTTGTACCAGTGCAAACAACAACACATACTGGTGTATGAGGACTATCAATGAGACACATAACTTTCTATTCTGTGAATTTGCCACTGGCTTCCTTGAGTACTTTGACCTGAACACCGACCCTTACCAGGTAATTAAAAAAAGAACTGAAGGTACAAGGTTTGCATATGGACAATGTTCATGACACAAAAAAACAGAACTGAGTCTGCCCTGGATTTACCCTTTTTCATGACAGTAAAGATCAGTTGGAACAGCACATTTAGCAGTGAGTCAGGAAGAACTCCACCAGTGCTTCATATATATTCTTCACGTGTACCATACTCTTCATATATACAAAACTTCCCATATTTCATGCTTTCTAGATGTGAAGTCTCACAATTTTATTGTCCATATGAATCTTTTAGGTTTGTTTGTTTTATTTTATATGTCGCCAAATTCAAAACGACTGGATATGAAAAAAATGAAAGCTTATAATATTAGCATCCGCATCAGATAAGGAAAAGTTCAGCTCTATAGTTGCCATCATCACTTTCTTTTTCTCCATCAAAAATTCATTTCTTGCAGAACAAATTCATTTCTTGCAGAGCAAGGAGACAGTGGAAGTCTTGGATATTCTCAGTGCCACTTCCTTTCAATGAGATAATCGTAATCTACATCTGAGCATTAGGAACCCAAGTGCCAGCATCCAATTTCTGCGGAAAAAGCGATAATCCCAAGCACACTGACAAGAACCCATGTCTCTCTCTCTCACTTCCTCCTCTGTCCAAAGAAAAGCAGAAGAGGACACACAGTTTCTGCTTCAGTGCTTTAGATTTCTCTAGGCTTTCTTACCCCCCCCCAGTGAGGTACCACCTTGCTGTGGTTGGGGGCTTGTGTGCTCTGAAGAAGATGAGATCTCTGCCAGAGGTTCAATCATACTGGACAGGTCTCATTAGAGGAGCCAGACGAAGAGTGTCTCCCACCTATAAAAATATGAGAAGTAAATTACAG
>JANHZU010001760.1:137327-149056 GCA_032468055.1 Acrochordus granulatus
TTTTGGATTAAAGGCGAAACATCTTCGACTTGAGAAAAATCCAGTCCAGATGCCTGTTTTTTAAACTTTGTTGCGATTCTTTCTGCAAAGTTGAACTTTGACTTTGAGAGTCTCTGATGAACCCAGAAATAATACTATATAAATAAATAATGTTATAAATGAAAGTTGGATCTATTAGCCACTCACTATCTCTTCCTCTACCCCATTCTCTATCTATCCTGGCATTTTCCATATGCAGCAAAGCATATCCTGCTAAGCTGTAATGTAATTTGTCTAGAACTTGGCATAACATATATAGATTTATCTATTGCCATCATATATGTAGTGCTGTGTATTAACAACCACTATAAGTTATTCAATTATTCATAATTGCATAAATATTGGCTTACCAAGTATATGAATGTAGCTGTTATCTGCAGTCTTCAGATGTATTTGATTTCTTTATGAAAGATTTTATGAATACTTTGATTCATTTTTGTTAAAACAGGAGAGAATCTTAGTTTGGCTTGTAGAGTTGACGTCACAAAATTCTTTTTGGATTTGGCACAGTCTAACTCATGAACCAAGTATGATCTCGTATGATCTTGTATGATCTCCCTCTGGCAGACTTCAGAATGTGTAAATGAATATTTTAAATCCTTCTAATATTTCCAAGCAGACAGTAGGTTTGTGAGGCTTCAAGTGCTTTCCAGAAGTTGACAATGAATTCATTGGTTATTCTTAAAATAGTTTAACAAGGGACAGTTCAAAGAGAATCTATGTGATATAAGTAAGGGTGCTTAGAGAAAATCTTCAAATGATTTAACAACAATCCCCCCCAAAAAAAGCCTACACCAAGATTAAGGTTGGTATTTATTTTACCCATTTGAAAATTTTGGGGCTGCTATTCATTAAGATTTAATTTGGATAATTCAGGAAATATATTTAATCAGTATAAATGTTGATCTCTAAACAGATTTGGCTTTCTTTCTTGTTGCTCCATACAGCTATAAAAATGTCTGCACAGAAATAAGGGGAAATGAAGGAGCTCCATGAATTGCCAATTTTGGCTAGCCAAGAGCTATGTTTTGCTGCCATGGGTTTAGTGTTCTCAACAGATCGATTATGACAATTGAAAAATCCCTGATATGTTTGCTTTTTACATTGTTCAAGAAATGACTTGAGTAGTGCTTAAATACAGTTTACTTCTCTATCAGGAAATGTTCAAATAATGTCCCCACCCTCATCAGGTTTTCTATGGAAGCTAACAGAGGCCCACCAAGACCACCAGCACTGATGTCTAACCCAAGGCTCTCATATAAATCTGAATGCCAGCACTGAAATTTCCAAGAATGCCTTGGAGAGTGTCATGCCCAGCTCAAGAATGATACAGAACATTCCATCCAAAGTGTAATTTTTTTATTTGCTCACACCATATAAATACAATCCTGCCAGACTAAACCATACCATTCTAACAAATATATCCTGGGAGATTCTGGAAGTGGTGTCCTCAACCTCTTCCTTTGTCTCTGATCCAGTACTAAGATGTGTTGTCTCTTCTCTCCCTCCCCCCCCCCACATATGCTCCCTCCTTCCTGAGAAATTGCTGCTTCACTGTAGTCCATCACACCACCTCCCTATTTGTAGACACTATCCATCACAGACAGACATTATCAGGTACTGGAGACAATAATTCTACCTTTTCCCAAAAGCTTTGGAAGTTATTCTACTATTATGGCTGCTGTCAGATAAATGCTGGTTCAGCATTTATAACCTTCAAGTTAGTTCATAGTTTGATATTCCCTAATAAAGCCTTGCCACCTAATTGTCATATTTAATTAACATATAATTGCAACCATATTATTTTAACAACACCATGAAGGACTTATCAAAATCAAAGGATTGTTGTCCCAATCAGCAATTAGACAACAGGGACTATCATATAAGTAACATTTAAGTTCATATCCAGTCTATTTGTGGCTTGGTTGGCAGCTGGATCTATTAAGAAATAATCCATCTGCAAGAATATATTTTGTAAAACAATGAATATAGGGGAGGCACACAATAAGTCACTTCTATCATCATCAAGGACTGAACCTCAAATGAACCAATATGCTCTATTTTCCTTCTTACCACTATAGACTCTGAATTCTTCTGCAATTTTGCAATTGCATTTTCAGCTGACTTCAGTTTCCAGACATATTCTTCCTGGAGATGAAGAAGTTCACCCTGTTGACAGATAAACCAAATCTTATACATAGAGACAAGTCACATAATAGCTTTTGAAATTCATGAATCAGTTCATTTTTCTTCATGAACATTCTGACTAAAAACCGCTTGTGTAAAGACCCAAACAAATTTTGTAAACTTTATGTAACCAAGATTGGGGTGTGGTTGGTATGCAAGAAAAGTTATCCATATTAGTCATTCTGAATGTGGTTGTACTGTCTTGAAAACTGTCCAGAATCTAGTTGGATTGAGGTGCAGTATAAATTAATTAATTCAATTACTGTATATGTGGCTTACAATTTAATGATGTTCCCTTATCAAGCCTTGTCACCACAGTGTCATATTTAATTAACATATTATTACAACCATATTATTTTAACAACACCACGAAGCGCTTATCAAAAACAAGGACTGTCATCCCAACCAGCAGTTAGACAATAGGAATTAACATATAAGTAACATTTAAGCTACTTAAAAATAAACCATCAACAGCAGATGAAAATAAGCCACTACAACCAATTTTATATTAAAACAATTCATATCCTTTGCAAGTATCATAGCTGACATCCTTTTTATTTTAAATTTCCTTTGTGCAACTACACATGTCATTACTTGCCAAATTACATAATGTTCCATGTTTGCCAAAAGAAGCAAATAATATAAACTACAGCGTTGCTGCTTCAGTAGAGAGTGAAAAAAGTGCCATATGCACACCCAGAATCATAATGTGGCTGGTTCTTTCTGGTATCTGGCATAGACTGGAAAGTGAGTTCTGTAAAACCTTAACTGAAAGCTGGGAGCTGAGGCCCAGGGAAAATCAGACATTTGAATGATCCAGACAGAAATGAGTAATAATATCCAAAGTAAAGTATGAAAAATATCCAAATAGCAATTAGTGGGTGAGAAGGAAACCACGCACGTGTATGTGTGTGAAAGAGAGGACTACCAGAATGCCCTTTTTATTTTTCTCAAATTATTTTAAGTGTATGCATATGTGTCTGTGCCTTTTTCCTTGAACATTTTACTTAAAGAATGAAAGAGAAGTTTAAAAATCCAAAATTTCAACAGATTTTTTAAATCATATCCTTTTAAACAAGAAACAGTCAGAAATGATCCTAATGATTTATGTTGCTGGTGATGCAGTGAAACTTATGCTTGATTTAAATATATTGTTCCATTTTGGTAAGAAGCAATTATATGTATTAACGCGGTCTTGAGATTTATCTTGGGAGTGACTTTTGGACAGAGAAAACAAACACATAATAAAAAGACTTATTGTTCAGCATTAGAAACACAAACACTTGCAGAATTAACACAGATCAACCATGGATGACTATAATGAACCAGAGCTTCAATTTATTAATAAATTTATGTCTGTAAATGTACATTTTGTATGTCTTTTTTCAGTTTTTTCTTTCTTTTAGAATTTTGTGTATTTTAATTTGTCTTTATTTTATATTTAGTTAATTAAAGAGAGAAACAGACACTTCTCTGTGCAGTTCAATGAGATCAAACCATGCAAAAAAACTTGAACTAAATATTGCATTCCATCCTTAAAAGCGTCCATTCAAAAAAACCAAATCCGATAACTTGACCTTAAAACTTGGAATATACACATGTTCCACAAGTACATACTATAATGAAAATGCTATAAAGAGGACTGGACCCATTCTCCTGCTTCACTATCTCAGTATAGAAGAGAAAGATAGATTTTACTCATTCCCTCTTAGGGTAATCAAGTTAGCCTTCTTCCATCAGCAAAGCAGTGAAGATGTTTAGTGGAAGGGCCAAAAGAGTTTTTATACATTTATTATTATCCATTTGTAAGTTGTCTAGTTTGCCATTCCCATTTTCATCCCATATAGCAATTGAGAAATAACTTTTCCATTGAAAATATTTATTTTTTGAATAGTCAAGAAGGAACATTGATCTTATTGCTCTCTGCTTAGCATTTGTGATTTGCAAATTCCAGGTCAACATTTGAGGGAGGAAGGCAAAAGATCACAATCTTTCTCCTGAATTAATTTTAAGCTTGGATAGTAATCACACATCTTTTTAGAAGCTTCCATGTGCCCATTTGGATTACAAAGAGCAACATCATGTCATCATCTACTTATAAAAGTCCAGTTATTTCCTCAGAACAGAAATCCAAATAAATGAAATACTGATACAACTTAATTTCTAGGGCCATTTCAAAGTTTGACTATGACCTATAAACCTCTACGTGGCCTGAAAGCAGATGTCCTGTAGGGAAGTTTCTTCCAATAGAAGCTTGTCTAACATTTGTGGCATAAGTTAGGAGTTAGACTGATATCATGTCTTCCTTCATACTCTGACATTATTGCGTTTCTGACAATATAAAAATATCTCTGTTTCATCAAACTTTTGGATTATGTTGAACTCCAACACTTTTTTCAATTATGTATTTTTTGCTGATCCTTTTCAGCTATGTTTATTTTCTTACTGTTTTATATTTTGTATATTATTGCTTAATTAATTATTGTAATCCAATATTATATTATTGCAGAAAATAAGACTTCACATACTATTTTCAGAAGGCAAAAACAAACAGACTTCCTTGATGGCCAAGCCTTCAGTTACAGACATTCCTACATGATTATTTCAAAAATGTTGGCTCAATTCAATCATATCAAATCTTTATTACAGTCATAGACTAGCATAAGGAGGGTGGGGTGCAATCAGTTAAAAAGTATAAAAGGTACAAAAATATTATAAAATACTTTTTTCTCTGCCAGATGTAAGATTTAAGCCACTGCAAGGATGTAGATTTAAATACTGAGCTATTCATTAATTGAGTAGAATTTCATAGTAGGATGTTTTGTGACCTGTGGTAAGGAATAAAATTGGCACTCTGAGATTCCATATACAGAAGTTAAATGAACTGACTTCAGGAACTTATTTCATGTGAAAGCACCTTACAGCTTACCTGAAGACAACAAGGGAATCTGAAATGGGGTAAACCATTTTTGAATACATGGGTAAACCATCTGCAACTTGTGAATGGGTAAACCATCTGCAACTTGTGGCTCAGATACAGCCTTTTTGATGCACCAAGAACACCATTGGATGCATTTTCACCCCTTAAAACCCTCCACAACATCTTTTTCAAAAGCAGGGGGGTTACTTGTTTAATTTATTCATGTATTAAATTTATATGCCACTCATCTCCTTGTTGCAGCGACTCTGGGTGGTTTGGTGGTTTTCCCATTTGAGCAGTTAAGAAGCAAACAAAATTGTTTTAAATCCCTTAAAAGCTTAAGGTACTCAGCCTCTTAAATTTTCCAAAATTCATCCAAAAAAAATTACTCATTTGATGAATGTCACCGAGCATATCTCCCACCATCCCTGCAAGCCAGTTAAAAAACTGCAAGAAAATTGTCCATTGTATGTTCTCCAATATTTGGCAGTCTCTTCATGTCTATTCTTCCCACTTTTCTTCATTTCATTTTGCTATGATCATAGTAGAATTCAGCCTAATATGGTAAGTAAGTATGAGAAATTTCTTCTTTCCAGATGCACAAAGGAGGCTCCCAAGAAGTATAGAGGGAGATGGGAAGTTCAAAAATGTGAAAAATAAATGGATAAATAAATATTATTCTACTGTTACCAACCCAATACACTGATACTACATTTTAGCTCTCTTAAGGTTGTAAAAATTGCAAAAAAAAAAATTTTTGAATTTTTTCCCATTTCTTAAAAAATCATTTTTTTAATGAGAGTATTCATAGACTTCTCCCTTAAGGTTATGTATTTGGATCAGACTGTACTTTTAAATAAGCATAATCAAAACGAAACAGAATTCTATCCCAAACGGGATTCATATATTGAAAGGGATTCCAATTTTCTGTCAGGTTTTACTTCCCAGGAGTGAAAGGCAGCAAAGAAAAGAAATTAGGACATTTAATGGAGGAATAACAGTGAATATCATGTGAATATCACACAGACCTGTTCAGTATGAAATACTAGTAATTCTATCCTGCAGAACAAGAAGATTATCAGAAAAAATGGCAAAACATTCACACCAAAAAGGTATTTATTCATAACAGCTATAAATGCCTGGTTTCTCCACCTAAGATATGATTCATAACCATTTAGAATTGTTTTCACATTATTTATGCTTCAGGCATGGAACGTCTCACTCAGGAAACTGGAACCTAAAAAGGAACACCCGATAGGATAAAGTCTGATTGTTCAAAACTGTATTCAAGTTCAAGCAAACATAGTCAGACAAAAAAAATAGAAGTTTTAGTTATTTTAAACTCTGTATGTCCAAGATAATGAAGAAATTTGTTCTCTGTTTGCTTTTGCAATGATGCAAAGATGTAAAGATTTATTCAGAAAAATGTGCATTCAATTTAAATGCATAGCCAGATGAGATAAAAACCATTTATTTGATGGCCTTTTTAAATGGGAAATGAGCTGAAGTTCTCTAAGTTTGGAAACTGATCAGGAATCTCAAGTATGGAAAACTGAATAAATATCCCAGGGGCAGCTATGGCAAATCATTCCCCTACCATTGCCAATAAAACTGCATGACTGTATCCATCAATTCACCAGGAGCTATGCTCAGCCCGTGGGTGTCTTTACCTTTTTTGTACAAAGGAAGAATTTATAATGATGAGGCAAGAACATATGGATACAATTCCAATGTTCTCTTAGGAGGACTAAAATGGACTGTAACCTTTGGAATTAGTCCCAAAAAGTGTCATATAATGGTTTGAATTCCTCAGTGTTCCTGAGAATCAGTCAAATGCCAACTGCCTTACTTAATAAGAACTAAGCAAAATCCAGATTTTTCATAAGTAGACTCAATGTAGATGTCATCCTTGGCACTACAGTCAATTTCTCATAGAAAGGAGAAAAGTCCATCATTTCCATCAAGATTTCTCCTCACTGAAAGTCTCCAATTCTCTTTCACAATAATACCAATTTTGGAATACCTCACTTGCAAATTTATGAAATACCAGCACAACAGAATTGTCTCATTTTCATTTAGAAACAAGCCTAAGTACTTGGATAAGTACATGGAATAAGCCACACAAGTAGGATTTATACAAAAAGCTACATCAAACCATGGTTGATAAATAAGTACTTAGATTCATGTGTTCTACTAAGCCACAATCCAAGAAACTCAACATAGGTCATAATCCCTCATGCAAGTGGTCATTCTCACTTGCAAAAGGCTGGGAGTGAAAGTGAGAGCTTTCAGATCTCTTGTTTCAAAGAAACTCAACAGGCTGTGACAATTCTAAACATCATATTAACAATAAACATTGATGCAATAGTTACCTCTTTTTCTTTCCTGGCTGCCCCACAGATTACAGCTTGATGGTTTTGGTGTCCATCAGAAAGACACTCCTCACAGACACAGACCAGGTCATTGTGGCAGAACCAACTGAGATGCCTTTTGTGGGTCTTGCAGCTCTGTATGTCAATGTCCTTTACTGGGTCCATAAGCTTATGGCTCTGTAGTTTGGCATTCTCCAGGTGAGGCCTCAAGTGATCCTGGCAGTAATTTACCATGCAGGTCAAGCAGGATTTTACTGCCTGTACCTTCTCAGCTAAGCAGAAATCACAAAGCACATCTTCCTCCTCCTCCTCCTTCTCTGCTGGGTGTCTTTCTGTCAAGATACTGGGTGACCAATCCTTGAATGATACATTTTCAGACAGGTGATCTCCTAAACCTGATGCACTGCTGCATGGATCTTTTCTTTCAAGGTCCATCAGAGGTTCCCCTTCATTTTTAAGTTGTGTACTTTCATACTTTTCTTCACAGATCGATGAGCCATTTACTACAGGGTCTTGAACTGCCAAGTCTTCAACCAGATCTCGAGGACAACTTGAATCAGAGGCAGTCATTATCTGCTATTTCCTGAAAAGAATAACCCTTGCAACACTATCAACAGCTCCAGCTTCTAAGGTGTTTGCACCGTAACTCACCTGAGGAAGAAAAGTACAGTCACGCCTGAATGTTCTTGAGCAACTGTGTGGGTGATTCACTCTTTCTTTCCAGTTCTTAGACGCATGGACTGAAAATTATGCAAAAGGTGATCAAGTGATGTAAGCAGCTGGTGCATATTCAGCCTCTTTTCCGTAAGTGTTGTTAACCAGTTTGATGTAACTACATTATGACTTGGGATGATTCAGAAATGTACAAATCATGTAGAATGTGAATGTCTGTGTATCCTGCCCTAAATGTCATGTTCTGCTACATTGATATGTTATTGTAAAATTGAAGATTCTTTTGCTCATGCGTTTTTTAGAAGACCCTAGCAATCTCTGGGCCATCATAAAAACAGGCTGAGGGCCTAATGTGACTCCAAGGATATATGGTGCCCATCCCTAGCTATTTCTATAATTGCCATGCCTTGCTTTTAAACATTGTAATGTACATTTTTAAACATCATTTTTAAAAAAGTTTACTGACAGGCTTACAATCTAGTACCCTTTTTTCTTTTGAGAAAAAAGAAAGAAAGAACCTGAAATATATTCATATCAAATTTGTCATCAATTGAACAATAAAATTGAAAAATACTAAATAGTATTTTTATACTATAGTGACTGAATGACAAAGTAGAATAAGGATTTAATTAGTTCAAATTATTTCCATTCCACGGGATTTAAAATTTATTGCTAGTGTAGAGCTTTTACAGATATTGCTCTATACTCAGCAGAAATATTTCAGTTTTATCAAAAGGATATCATAAACATGATTTGACACCTAGCGTATCTCCTCTCGCTTTATAGTTGAATTATCCAACTATCCTAGCACTTCCACATGGAAGGAAGACTTTGCCATGGCAATTATGGAAATAGATAGACATGGGCAACTTGTACCCTTGGAGCCATATTGGGTCCACAGCCTGTTCATATAATGGCTCTAAAGATTGCTGGCTCTCCAATTTGTTTTCTTCTTCAATCTTGACAATTCCATTCTTGTGTTCCATTACATTTCATATTCCTCTATTAAAGGTGAACAAAGACAGCTCTCCTTGCTGATAAGTGCATTAGCAGAGGATATTTTACATTAGTATTTATTTCTAGGAATTATACTATAGTTACAATTTGTAGCAACAATGGCTGCCTGAATTTATTATTATCATGGTGGCTGCACAGTCAGCCAGATGTTTAGACTGGATTTGGCATTTCAATCTACCTATTAAGTCCTTCCCAAGGACCTGGGATAGGCAGATTTGTTATTTGATGGTGTTAAAGGTATCATAGAATGTAAGCTGTTCCAAGTAAAGCTGCCTTTTGCAATTAATTGACTGATCGTGATTTTTTCAATTCTGATAGTATTCAAGTGGTACTCCATATGCTTTGGGATTGCACCCAAGGCCCCTGTTACTATTGCTACTATCTTTGCTTTCTTTTGTCACAATCACTCTATTTCTATTTTCAGGTCTTTGTATTCTGAGATTTTTTTTCTCCAGTTTTTTCTCTTTTATTCTGCTGTCTTCAGGTACTGCAATATTCATTATCCAAATTTTTTTGTCTTTTTTATCAACATTTGTTAAGTCTGAGGTGTTGTATGGCAAGTGTGTATCTTTTGGAATTCTAAAGTTCCAGACCACTTTAGCTTCTTCATTTTCTATCATTTTGCCTATTTTGTGATTCCACCAGTTTTTCCTTGCAGGCAAATGATGTTTCTTGCAAATCTCTCCCAATGCACTATTGTTGTGACTTTGTCATGCTATTATTTGTAGTCAGTCTATGTGATCTTCTTGTAGCAGCTAACTAGGTTTTTTCTGCTTCTTTGAAGACATGACATTCGCTGTCTATTTCTAATTTCTCAATGTTGGCTTTATATACATTTGTTCTTAAAGTTTGGTCTGATGTAGCCAGAATTAGCCTCCCTGCCTCTTTCTTCAACTTTCTTGCTCTTAGCCATTACCAGGTCTTGTTAATTGATTAGCCTACTTTTTATGTACTGGTCATGTAATTTTATCTACTGGTCATGTAATCAAGTCTTGCCATGTCTCTTTTCTCTTCTTCATTTCTATTCTTATAGGCCAGTTTAGTCTATCCGGTATTCAGTAAGCCTTCATAGTGTACTAGCTTCAGGTCATCTTCTTCATTGCCCTTCAGATATTCTTCCAATGCCCTTTTTACTTCTTCAACTCTCTGGTGAACTTGCCACATTCTACACCCACCTATATTCCTTGGCAATAGAGTTTATCAACATCACTGTGTAGATGAAAGGCATGTTTCATTGTCATTATTTTTCTAGTCTTCCTACCCAGGGCTTTTAGTTCTACTTGAGTCCAGTCCATTATTCCAGCTACGTATCTAATGACTGAAATTGTCCAGGTGTTAATTGCCTTAATGGTATTTCTTCCACTGAGTTTGAATTTTAAAATCTCCTTCATTCCCATTTTCATCACTAATCTTCTTGACTTCATTGTGCTTGATGTTTTCAGCTTGAAGGATGCTTAGGAATTTAAAGTTATTTTCTTCATCCAGACTCTTGATTTTATTTCTGTAAGGCATCTTAATTCTTTCAGTTTTCACTATTTCTACCCTGTTGATGATAAGGGTGGCATATTTGGCCCAATCCAAACTCCACTACAATAATTTGGCTGTATCTAAGGATAGTGTTGAGCAGCAATCTATGTCAGATGATGTTTTCCATACAGCTTCAGATCATCCATATAAAGGAGCTGGGATAGCCTGGCAGATGTTTTTGGTGTTTGACAACCATGGCCTAACTTGTTCAGTATGGTTGACAGAGGAATCTATACAATGACAAACAGAAGTGGTGTTAGTGAGTCTCCTTGAAAAATTCCTCTCTTGATATTAACCTCTCCCAGCCTATCACCATTGACCAGCAACCATGTCTTCCATTGTGCCATCAGTCTTTGCACAAAGCTTCTGATGAGTCCTATTATTTCTAGGCCTTTGATTCTTCAGTAATGTGGTAGGGAGTCAAATATCTTCACATAATCAGTCCAAGTTAAATTCAAGTTGGTCTTCCATCTCTTGCAGTTTTCTAAAATCATTTTGTCAGTGAGGACTAATCTTTTTTTCTCTGCTGTCAAAAGCTCAGGAAAATGCAGCAGCATCTTGAAAACAAAATACCTGTTGCTATACAACAGACAATGGTGTCTTGATTTCCTTATGCACTTCCCTTTAATTTTTGTTTAGCTATGTTATCATTTTAATTCAGCAACCAAGGGTAAACACAAGGACCAAAAATATAGCACAGATTTGTATCCATAACCAGTTGAAATTAATAGGCTTAAGCACAGTTGGCTCTGCACTGAATTGTGGTCACTATATACAGCCTATCACCAAATTTTCCACTTCAAAACTATAAAGCACAAAATTGGAGTTATATGTATATATGGAAATTCTTATTGATGATGGCTTTCAGGTGGAAAGAAAATGAAATGCAGATTGTTAAGTGCATTTTTCTAAACCACAATGAACTGAATTTTTAATATATATATATATATATTTACTTTTGAATTAAATCCATACTTCTCCCCTCATCTCAGTAC
>JANHZU010001760.1:159304-176235 GCA_032468055.1 Acrochordus granulatus
AAAATCCTAAAAGATGATGCCGTGAAAGTGCTGCACTCCATATGCCAGCAAATTTGGAAAACTCAACAGTGGCCACAAAATTGGAAAAGGTCAGTTTATGTTCAAATCTCAAAGAAGCGTAATGCCAAATAATGCTCAAATTATACTACAAGTGCCACTCATTTCACATGCTAGAAAGGTTATGCTCAAAATAGTACAAGCTGAGCTTCAGCGGCATGTGAACTGAGAACTCCCAGAAGCACAGGCTGGGTTTTGAAGAGGTAGAGGAACTAGAGATCAAATAGCCAACATTCACTGAATTATGGGGAAAGCAAGGAAGTTCCAGAAAAACATCAACTTCTGCTTCATTGACTACCCTAATGCCTTTGATTGTGTGGATCACAACAAACTGTGGCAAATTCTTAAAGTGGTGTGAATACCAGACCACCTTACCTCTCTCTTGAGAAATCTCTACGCAGGTCAAGACACAACAGTTTGAACCAGACATGGAACAATGGATTGATTTGAAATTGGGAAAGGAGTATGACAAGGCTGTATATTGTCACCCTGCTTATTTAACTTATATGCGAAGTACATCATGCAAAATGCCAGGCTGGAGGAATCACGAACACCAACTGGAATTAAGACTGCTGGGAGAAATATTAAGAATCTCAGATATGCAGATGATACTACTCTAATGGCAAAAACTAAAGACCCTCTTGATGAGGGTGAAAGAGGAGAGTAAAAAAGCTGGCTTGAAATTCAACATTAAAAAAAATTAAGATCATTGCATCCAGTCCCATCACTTCCTGGCAAATAGAAGGGAAAGAAATGGAAGCAGTGACAGATTTTACTTTCTTGGGCTCCAAGATCACTAGAGACTGTGACTGCAGCCATGAACATAAAAGATGCTTGCTCCTTGGGAGGAAAGCTATGGCAAACCCAGGCAGCGTATTAAAAAGCAGGGACATCCCCTTGCCAATAAAGGCTCATATAGTCAAAGTTATGGTTTTCCCATTAGTATTGTATGGCTGGACATAAGGAAGGCTGAGCGCTGAAGAACTGATGCCTTCAATTTGTGATGTTAGAGAAGACTCTTGTGAGTCCCTTGGACTGCAAGGATATAAAGCCAGTCAGGTTTAAAGGAAATCAACCCTCATTGTTCACTGGAAGGATACTGAAGCTGAAGCTCAAATATTTTGGCACATAATGTGAAGAGAGGACTCAGTGGAAAATATTATGATGCTGGGAAAGATTGAAGGCAAAAGGAGAAGGGGATGGCAGAGGATGAGTTGGTTAGATAGCATTGTAAATGCGATAGGCATGGATTTGGGTGGACTCTGGGAGGCAGTGCAGGACAGGGAGGCCTGGAGTGCTGCAATCCATGGTGTCCCAGAGAGTCAGACACAACTCAGCAACTGAACAACTAAAATGGAAGACATAAGGATATCAAAATAACAAAAGGCAATGTGTAAATCAGTGTATTGATATAGTGGAAGTAATGATGATCTACAAAAATAGAAGGTATGGAGAGGTATAGTGAATAATATTCATATGATTTCTTATCCCAAAAGGGATAGCCTTATGAGTATAACCTCAATTTGTGCTGCAAATTTCTCTCACAGATTATATTTTCAGTGTTCTTTGAAAGCAAACCACTAGATGTCACTTGAAGGCCAAGAAAAGAATATAATTTCCTACTTGTGTTGTTTTAATCAGATCTCTGAAAGAAATGAACAAGGATAATCATCAAAAGGAAAGTTTTTAATCCTATCATTACAGTGACATATAATCTTTCTGTGTATGTGTGTACACGCAGGAATTCCCCTTCTCTCTTCTGTCACTGTATGTTTACCAAATATTAGTGTTATGCAGAAAAAAATTCATATTTTAAACGTTTCTCAGTCCATTCAAATTCAAGAGAATTTAAAAAATTCTTATGGATGAAGATGGGCAAAAACAGTATTAATATTTTGTTGTTCAAGTTCTCTGTTTTGTGCTCTGCAGGATGACATCCTAAGAAAACCGTTGAAGGCTTCTTCAGATTGGGAAGACTTTTCCAACCAGAAAAGTCTTCAAAGTAATGGGAAGATTTCAAAGTAATGGGAAGATTTTCAAAGTAATGGAAAGATCCATGCTCAGGACAAAAGCACAGCAGCATTTGCACCTTCCAGCAATCAAACTGACCCCAAAATATCCCCCCTCAAAATCCTCAAGCATTCAAAGTATAAAGGAGCTTCTTTCACGAGGGAAGAAAACTTAAAAAAACTACAAAAGAGATTTTAACAAAGCATTAAAATGTAGGTCTCTTTTCTATAATATGGCTACTGGCCTGCCTTTTTAATGGGCAGAAGTTTTTTTTCCTTGTTGAACTAAATTTGCACTGAGTTACCCTCTACCTATTTAATTAAGCATATCTTTGTCTCAGTGTTGAGAAGATTCCCTATATAATTCAACTGGTAAAGCTAACAGATCCTATTGAGATTCTCAGACCACAAGAAGGATCTACCTTTCACCTTTTAAACTCCCTTTCCAACTACTGCTTTTTAAATGCTGTGTAAGAGGATACAATATGACTAAATAAAGGGACAGCCAGGTGAATTTCACTGACAGCCCCCCTTCTTGCCTCCCCTAATAATTCTGGCACTGTTGTTCCAAGACCCATTTGGCATCTCCAGATGTGTTTCTGTAAGCTCATCAAGGAAGAGTAGAGAAATTGTCACTATAAGCAATAAAACTATCCTTTGGCATTTATGCCCCAATTACAACTTTTTTATTTATTTGTTCCTTCCCCTGCTTGGTTATGCAACTATTCATTCCCAAAGCTTCAGGCAAATGCCTTTTGTATTTTGCAGATATTTTTCTTTCTTTCTGATAAACAGTCTTAAATGGAATGGATATCCAACTAGGTCATGGCTGAGGCATTTATCAAAGGTTTTATTATTATTATATCTTCCTCTCCTGCCTCTTTGGTTTCTGTTTTCCTTTCTTTTCTTCCCAAGATAAAATTGTCTTCTGTACAAACTGACCTTTTGGGACACAGCTTAAAAGCTCAAACAGGATCAACAGGAAAAGCCACCATCACCCACCCCCGCCCCTCCATCCCAATCTCTGTCTCCGTTGACATAGTTTCGGTCTAGTTCTTGATGTCAAAGAAGTTATTCACCTCACCATCAATTTACAGGCCCCATGTGAGGGGTGGGGGTGGCAAGGCTGAGGGTCTGCAGGAAGGAATGATTCAGATTTGGAGGCCTTCATGTAAAACAAACCTTCTCTCTGTTTTTCCTGAGAGTATGTACACATCCTGTCAAATGATATCCATGCCTGCCTGCCGAGCTGTGCAGAAAGGGTGCCAGGAGAAGGCAGAGCTATCCAATGGCAAATCCCCCTTTTTTAACTGATGAAAAGGGCTGAAGGTATTTGTGCTTCTCCACCAAAAGCTCAGGGGCAACCATGCTACTGCTTTTGCTGTGCATATGAAAGACAGATTGCAAGACTTGGTTATTTTCACCAGTGATGGCTATTAGCTAACATTGCACATGTAAAGAATGTTTCCCAAATATCCTACTAGCCTACTATTCCTTGGCGGTTCATAAAGGTAATCTGGCCTTTGCCACTAATGAGGGTCATTATGGGTCTTAGTCAAATTCCATCTTATGGTCTTATGCTGAGATCTTCCCAAATGATCAGGAACAATTGTCAGAGGTGTATTAAATACTGGAAACATGTAGCCTAGAAATAATATGCTATAGCTAATGGCCAGAGTCTGTCTGCCTATCTTCCTTCCTTCCTTCCTTCCTTCCTTCCTTCCTTCCTTCCTTCCTTCCTTCCTTCCTTCCTTCCTTCCTTCCTTCCTATCGAGTTTTCTATCTTTCTATTTTTCACCTTCAAGCAAACCTATAAACAGATCCAGGATGCCTAATATATTGTACAGCAAAATAATCAAACATTATTTATTTATTTATTTGTATCCCACCTTTACTATTTTTATAAAGAACTCAGTATTGTATTGAACACATACAATACTCCTTCTTTCTCCTATTTTCCCCATAACAACAACCCTGTGAGGTGAATTGGACTGAGAGAGACAATGACTGGCCAAAGTCACCAGGCACCTATCATGCCTAAGGGGGGACTAGAACTCACACACCTGGATTATAAGGCTGGCGTTTCAACCACTAGACCAAAACTCATCAGTTCTGATGTCATGCTTGTACTTACACACATAGGGTCATTCAAGTCTTTGAAGGGAGAGGCAAATTTGACCAGGTGTGAGACTTGAGGGAATATCCATCAAATGTCTTTTCACTGCTTGAGTCCTAAAGGATTAAGAGGCAACAGTTTAAAGATAAAGGAGCAAATAAAAGTCTTATTGCCAGTTATTCATATGGTGATCTTTTATTTATTTGAAAGACTGATATTCCAACTTTTTATCCATGATCACTCAAGGAAGATTACACTACTAAATGAAACCTCAGCTGCTAAAATCTGAATTTAAATCATTCAAAATCATTAATCAAGTCAAATTGAAAACCTCTGGCTGAATTATCACTCCCAGGATAATCCATTGCACAGATTCACAAAAAGACAGAGGGCCTGATCCAACATGCCCAATAAATGGAAGGAAGGCATCTGAAAACAGGAATTTTTCTCTTAAATCAGTGGTCAGACCAGAGGCATCTATATGATCCTGCTTTAAGACGAATGACAAAAGCAGCACCATGAGGTTGTGACAAGTTCTGCCCCTTTTGGGAAGAACAAATGATGTGACCTTGAACATAAAATGGACTGGTACTTTCAACATTGCTTTCATCATGCTGACCTTGCCCTCTTCCCCCCACAAATGCTGCTGGTTGAGACACATTCATGACCAGGTAAATTATCCCACAGGTTGGCAGATCAAGTTGGAATATAATAAAATATTATATATGCATGTTCCCCACTTATCCAAATGGGAATAAAATCCTGGGGCAGCTTCGATCCTTGTTTTGTTTCCTTTAGCTTCTGGACAGAGCACTGGATATTTATGGGCAAATGGAGCTTTTGATGCATAGACAGAAAGTTGAACTAAGCAACATATACCATTCCTCCAATGTGCATTATCTCATATTGACTTCCATATAGAAACTCCAGGCACACCATAGCGTGCCTTCAATTTGCCTTCCGTGCTTTTGTTTACTACTCTACCATAATTTACTGATGCACATAATATACACCAATATCACTCTGAGTTTAGATGAAAGTGATCTCCAAACATTGATATCCAAAATGATTTACAGATTATTGCTGTAATCTGCTTTAAAAAAGAGAAGATCACTCGCAGCATAGCAGTTACAATGGCAACAAGTGTACTTTTGGGAGACCTGAAAGAACCAGTTAGGGATAGATCATCAGGGAGAAAATCTGTCCATGAGGTTATTAGTATAAATTAAATCAAAAATGACTTGATGGCATAATCAATAAAGTTCACCAAACATTGAGAAATGGAGGAATAGAAGATAGCCTAATTGCCCTGAAAAAAAAAGAACGTTCAGAATGGTTTGTATGAGTGTGCATTACATTTAACTTAACCGTTATAAGATGTGGTCATAATTCTTCAATGTTTTAAGATGTAGATATAATCCCTCACTTCCTAGCTCCATTCTTTGCCCATCAATATGGAAGAAGTCATTCACTGTCTAAGACAGATTGATCAAGTAATTTCCTATGGCCATAGCCTCTTTCTCGCAGCTGCCACAACTGCTCTCACCAGTCAGCTAAACTCATCATTTTCCTACCACCCTCTTAGCAGTCATGACTCTGTAAGGATGACAATGAAAAACTATTGCTGCTGTTTGACCTATAATATTAAACTTCATCAAAACTAATTTCACCTCTACTCTATCTGGGTGCCAGGCTCTAGACAACCACTAACTGGCAGCATCTAGTGGCCATCCAAATTTTTGAAATCCAGGTTCAGTCCTTCTAAGCTATATTATATATATAGCGATGTAGCAGACTTCAAATATGGTACACCAGAGAGCATCAGCATGTTCTGGAATATCCAATCTTTGGCTATGCAGTTCCAACTTTCAGACCTCTAGGGGAAGGACTAAAAAGATTAATTAATAATTAGGTAATTACTAGGTTAGGTAACATTAAGAGAACACCAAAAATCAAAGTTCAATCCTAGGCTACGTATATGCTCTACTATAAGTCCTAATATTGTTATTAGAAGTAATTTGTATTACAGCTTATGGGACAGTGTCACTTCAGAATACAGACATGGAGCTTCCTCAACTGGAATTCTACACTTGATGAGTACAGGGACACATGTAATTTGCTTGGCTTCATTATGATGGTATTTACCATTACTTTTTCTCAGAATGTTTTTCAGTGAGAGTTATCCAGGACCAAAATTGCTTGACTTTTTTGAAACCAGGCAAGATTTCCTAAATGCTACCACCTGCTACAGCAAGAGAGCAGAATGTTTAGAAAAAGCCTACTCAAAATGTTCCACATATACTCCAGACCTATTTAAAAACAGAACAAAGAAAGCTATTGTACCACAGAATGTTCAACTAGGGCCAAAAAGTACTTTTTCTAATCTCTATTTGGCCATAAAACTGAACAGGTTATCTTGTGCTAAGGCCTCTGTTTTAACTTAACCTTCCACGCTGGAATGTTGTAAGAGTACAGAAATAAATTCTGGATAAGAAAGAACCATAGAGGCCCAGCCAAGCTCTGTAAGGATGAGGTAGGATAAAAAAGCCAATCTTGGAAAGCCTAGCCATGCCAGAAAAAGCATTTCTATGCTTGAGAAATATGGTTACAACCCCTGAGAAAGGCAGCTTTCTTTCTCTCCCAGACCTTTGCCTCTACATTTGATCAGATGTTGATCCTGTTTGGAAATCCACTGTCTCCCCTTCTCTCCACTCACCTGAAACCAGATCTATCACCACCCATCAGCAAGCCAATTCTACACATCTCTCCTCATTGCCTCATTACTGTCAGCATCCTATGTGCAAAGTCAATCTCTGTTTGCCCCACCTCAACCTGAAGCCTAAAGGCAGAAAGACAAATTACGCCCAGAAGGGAAGGGAAAAAAAGTTTGCCTTTCCTGCAAAGCAGGTTAGGGTGGAGTGAATGAGTAAATGTGTCTCTTCTTAAATTCAATATGCAGGCAGCGGAGGCCTCCTATGACATCTACATAAAAAAAGAGATCATCCCTTGAAAAAGCAGAGACCTATATAAGCAAGGAGCTATTTCTCTGGAGTAAAGGCATAAGAATTGAAGAGACTCAACCACTGTAGTTCCAGAAATAGCTTTAACAGGATATTCCCCTCAATGTTGGAGGAATAATACCAGTCTTCTCTGTGAGTACCTTTTATAGGATGTCCTGCCCTCTTATCTGACTTGCCTGCTCTTGAGGAATTCAACAGGGGTGGTTTTGTCTGCATCAGCAGATCCACAGAAGGTTAAAGACAGAGAATCTGAGGCTTACAAATGTATTCTATGACAAAGGAGAGAAAATTACTAAAGGCAAATTTCTAGCAGCAGCTGCTTGTGCCTTTTACCTAGACCAGTCCTGCTAAGGGAAGCCACTTATTTCAGATGACAGAAGGAAACTGGGGAAGAATAATAAATGAAATACTTTTATAAAACTTTGGTTTTGGATGACATTTGAGGTTTTCTTTAAATTACAACCAAGTATTGAGGATAATACATTAATACAAGAAGTGATTACAGACTACAAATGACCATGCATTTTTATTTGTCTTGAAGACTCAATATTATCTACAGGTAACATTTTTGGTAATATTTTTGGCACCATATTAAAAAAGCAATTGAAGGGGAACAATTCCTCTCCTGATTGGCCACTATAAGAAAACAAATGAAACTTAATGTAATCCAGCAGGATTATTCTTATTTCTTATATTCAATCCCATCTGCTAAATGCACAAATCTTTATCTAATCTTTTCAAGGAAAATAATTCTCAGAGCCTCCAGAACCAATCCAAACCATAAATTTAAGAATAGGTAAGTGCCTGAGATGGACAAGAAATTTGGGAGGGTACTGGATCCCAGAAATGCTTGTGAGAAGATATCCCAAGGGCTCCCATGAACCTCACATATTACAGGATTATAAAACAAGTAGCCTAAAACATGAGGAAGGCATCAACCTGCCTAATCCTGCATTGTGTGTTCAATTCAGCAGTTGATACAAAAAGAGTACAGATCTTTGTATTCAGAAATCAGTACAGGCTCCTTCCTAGGTTACATTGCAGAACCTTATTGAAATAGATGGTAGGAAGAACAGTGAGAAAGAGACTAAAAGGGAATCAGGAAATAGTCACTTTTAATCTTCCTTTTGTAATGCACATCTCCCTAGGTCAACTGTTGCCTCTCAGCCTTACTCATCACTCTATTGTCATGTGGAGACTAATAAGCATGATTTTCTTTACAAGATTGTTGTAAAGTAGACTTGTCCAGAATAATGAGGTGCGGTGGCGCAGCGGATTAGTGCCGCCAGATATGTTGTCTAGAAATGGCCAGCACTCTGGCAGGTTCGATCCTCAAGCTCCGCATGACAGGGTGAGCGCCCGTCACTTGCCTCAGCTCCTGCCTAGTTCAAAAGCACATGAAAATATTGAAAAGCACGTGAAAATAGATTAATGGGGACCTCCTTCGAAGGGAAAAATTGCTGGTCAGCAAATCAACAGAGGAGTGACTCAGCATGATGGAACACCGAAAGTCGGCGTGAAAAACTCACCCGTCCCGGGGGCAGAGCAGGAGTCTTGGAGGACGCCCTGGAAATGAACATCGCCGACCAACCGAGGGGGGCGGGGTAAAATAAAAGAAAAATGTATAATCACTAATCTATGTAAGCCGCCAAGAGTCTTCAGAAATTGGTGGCATAGAAATATGATTAATAAATAAATAATACCTTTCCAATATGTAAGGTTATAAGGTTCATCAACTCCATTCAATAGAACATTAGGTACAATTGAATGTATCGCCCGGCATATATGGAGGTCTTCTTCATATATGGAGGTCTATGAAATTGTTTTAAGGATCAGATCTCATTAATGCATTTGAAGTGAATGCCCAAAAGATAGTCAGTTTGGTTAGAGGTTAAGGCACTGCCTAGAAACCAGGAGACCATGAATTCTAGTCCCGCTACAGGCACAAACCAGCTGGGTGACCTTGGGCCAGTCACCTTTTCTCAGCCCTAGACAGAAGGCAATGGCAAACCACTTCCACAAATCTTACCAAAAACAACTGCAGGCATTAGCCTAGGAAGTCATCAGGAGTCAACACTGACTTGAAGATACGCACACACGTACATACAGAAAATCACTGAAGACTTATATAAATATTTTAATATTCTCATTATTCATAGATAAAATTACAACATTAGTAACCATTCAGCAATGTGATGTGAATGATTTCAGTTAGACCAAGGTTTGTAGATTTATTATCTTTTACAATAGTGGTAAATTAAGCATGCAAATTGTTCAACAAGATTGTGAAATGAAATACGAGAAATAATAGAAGGATGATAGCTTCCTTACCCTCCTAACTATGGTACTATTTATACTATACTATAATATAGTATGGTATATAATAATATATAATAATACTATATAGTATTCATACCATACTATAGTATAGGTACTATACTATATGGTACTACAAATCTTAGTTTTTGGACTTTCTACTACACCTATCAACTCTCTGTCCTTATTGTCAATTATATAATTAAAAAAATAAATATTAAATGTTTCCTAAATATACTAATTGCAGATCTTGCTGCAAAATAAGTTGGCCACAGTGAGTGAGCAATGTAGCAAAAGTGAGGACTATTTATGAACTTGCCTTCTCTTGGACACCACTAGTTAACCAGGCTATTAAAGACACCTGAGTTACTTAAAAGCCCCCACAACACCATCGATGAGGAGGATCTGAAGAAATAGAATGAATGGGAAAAGGTACAAAAAGAAATTGTTAAATAAAAAATAACGGGGAGGGTGATACCATTACTCCAAATGATTACTCTTTGGAATCAGACACAGAGCTGCTGGAGATGAAATAGCAAGAAGCTAAACAGTAGTAGAGAGCTTGTTCAAATACTGTTCTGCTAATTGGGCCATTGGCCAGCTTCCAATTCCATAAGCGGCAAAGGGTTCAGACATCCTGAAAAATAGAACTCTTTAGGAGAAATGGACTGTTTCTTCTTTGAAGTAGGAACACTTCAAAATAATTTTGAATAGTTGAGGTTTGGGTGGAGCTTTAAGAATTCAGACTTTAAAATGTTTAGTTCCAGGCTTTTTCTGGAAAAGTGTCTTAATGTCAGTGTTTTATGTCTTGGTTTTGCCCAGTCAGTTGCCTATTATTCTATTACATTCATTGTGCCTGACATTGGATATGGACATTGTTTCTGTTAATTATCTGCAGTTTCATTCTAAGATATTCAATAGTTACATGCTGGAACATGAAAGACTTGAAGAACAGGAAAGGTGGGGGTTTCACACTTTAATCACTTACAGACTAGATTATCTCAGAATTAAAGAAGGAACTCAGAACTGCTATTTGCACATTTATTAAATCCCATGAAATTAATTAAAAGCCTAATGTATTATTCATAATACACTACACTTGTTCTTAGCCAAGGCCAAGAAGCAAGCAGTTTAGCTTGGTTTGGTCTGTTTATTCATAAAGTGGAACAGCTTAAAGAAAAGAAGGCTATGGGATGACATGATAGCAATCTTCCAATACATGAAGAGATGTCCCAGGAAGAAGGAGTAGATTTATTCTCCCAGGCATCTGAGGGGAAGGCAAGAACCAGTGGGTTGCTTTAAGTGAGAGATCCAAGCTTAAACTCAAGAGGGATTTCCTGGTTGTGAGAGCAATTAGGCAACAGAAAAGCCTGCCTCCTAAAGTTGTGGGTCTTCATCACTGGAGGTCTTCAAGAAGAAACTGGAGATCCATTTGTCCTGAATGGTGTGAGGACTCCTATACAGGACAAGGGTTGTACGAGAAGATCCTTGAGTTCCTTTCCAACTCTATAGTTCTCTGCTTCTGAGTCCAGAAGTATGTTGATATTCAAGCCAAGTCCACTTCTCCTTCACACATTCATCTGAAAACCTGAAAAAGGGGAGAGCATGAGCTTTAATCTGGTTGGTTTAAATTCTTACTAGGTTTATATATGATCTTGCCTATCTTATTATGAAAGTGGCTTAAGCTACCCATCCCAGAAACTTAGAAATTATTGGGTTTAGTGCTGGACATGCAGCATAAGTAAGTATTTTGGACATAAATAAAAGGTAAAACAACAACAAAAAAGTTGTTAAGATGCTGGGCTTGCCATCTGGAAGGTCAGGAGCTTGGCATTTTGAGACCTGAGCACTGCCATGTAAAAGGGTCAGCTCCCGTTACTTGCCCCAGCTCCTGACAACCTAGCAGTTCAAAAGCATGTAAAAATGCTATTTATCTACCACCTCTTTTATATATTTATACTATTAATCTACTTGTATAAATTAATTAATTTAGAGAGGCGGGATGGCACAAGCTGTTAAGAACTTGTCTTGCTGGCTGGAAGATTGGCAGCCTGAGTTCAAGACCTGGCATTGCCATGCAGCAGGGTGAGCTCCTGTTGTTCCGCTGGACATACATATTTGCAGTATTTTTAACATGTACTGTTACATTATTGAAATCATTTAATTCCTAATTTCATAAAAAGGAATATGAATGGAAAATGTATTGCAATTTTTAAAATATAGCATTCTTCCTGATCAGTTCCACAGTCATGTTTATTAAAAATACAACTGTAGAAAACATTATGGAATATTAGGAAGTATTTAGATGGTTAGGTGATCAGAAGGTTAGGTTTTATGTTTTTTGTAAGTTTAGAATGTTGCATTTAAGAGGTATAACTTTATGATTTCACTACCCAATATGTTCTGAAGCTATTAGGCAATGGAAAAGCCTGCCTTCTGAAGTTCTATCACTGGAAGTTTTCAGGAAATAGACCTTTTTCCAGAATGGGCCACGGATTCCTGCAATGGACAGGGAACTTGTCTGGAAGATCCTTTCAGACTCTATGGAATGAAAAATATGGCCATCTTGGGAAATAGAACAAAGGCATGAGATTAAGAATTAGTGCTTCACCAATATTAGAGCTGAATCTGTGTGATGATCTGCCATTGTTGCTATAATAATGTGAAGTTGCAATCTATGCGTTTGTGTCATAAAACACGCAATAACTCTGGCCAGAAATGAGAACATAGTTTCCATGTAACATTAAAGAGCAATCTGGAATTTAATTTCTTATAATCCCACAGGAATTTTATGGTACAGTTCTAAGAATATGCCATATTGGTTTATTAACCAGGATAGAAACCAGGAGTCTGTGAATACTAGTCCCACTTTAGGCATGAAAGCTGGCTGGGTGACTCTGGGCCAGTCACACTTTCTCAGCCCAACCCACTTCACAGGGTTGTTATTGCAGGGAAAATAGGAAGAGAAAGGAGTATTAGATATGTTTGCTGTCTTGAGTTATTCATAAAAATATTAAAGGCAGATTATCAAAAATTAAAATCAGTGAACCTTATTCTGAATTCATGGGATTAAACCTTTTATGTACTGTTAGCTCAACACTGTACTGCCAAGTACTCCTTAATATATTGCATTTTCCTTTATTCTGTAGAGCTGAAGGCTTCCCATGGGAACAGCTGAAGTCTGTTTATTTAAAATACAATAAAGGTATAAAATAAAATTGGCAATAAATCAAGTTCTACTTCTTCATTCTTTTGTGTGAAGTGCTATCACTGAAAATCAAAAGAGGACTGGAACCTCACCTCTTCATTTTATTTCAATCAAAGATGTAATTTTAATGCAATTAAAGGCGTTTCTCCTTCCCCCAGATGAGACCAATATGTTGTCAGAGGGCTTTTCCATTTTAAGTCCCTATTTTCTTCCTTTTTATATATCATTATGCATTTTGCATATGATTTTACTTTTCATAAGATAATATAAATCACTTTAATAATTGTATTCTATAACTTTTTTTTGCAGCCAAAAACATATATACTTCCCCTCCCAATCACCATCACCAGGTTGCCAAGAAATAGAGGAATTAAAATAGTAATAGAAGAATATAGGATATTTTTGTTTTTTATTTTTATTTTGCCTTTTTAGGGGTTGGGAGTTATTTTTATACGTGCATTAAGCTTATTTGAGACTTTATAAATTGATTTCTTTTAGTTTTTGGTCAATACTGTAATAGATGGAAACCAGATGACAATTTTCAATGTTTTGCCATCAAAGTTGAATAACAGTTTGGAACTGTCAAAAGATTTGGCACCATAGATTGTTATCCATCCCTACTAAAAGCAACTAATAAATATAATTAATATATTAAAATTTTTAAAAACACTGTAAAAGAAAAAGAAAGAAAGAAGAAGGAAAATTTTATAGGAAGCCATAACTCCTTAGTCTGAAATTGCAGTTGAATTCAAAGTATCCAGTGCACAAGTAAAATCTGGGCTGCACGGATGCAACATGGCATCTCAAATTATTTTTAAAAACTGACTGCTGCATTCACACAACATGCTAATCTACATTGGTTTTATTCTAATTTAGTTTTTTTTTTCTTTGCTGGCTCAGGGAATTGTGAGAACCCTGTCCTCTGGCTTAATTTATTATTTGTTGTATTGTGTATATCCAAAAGTGGGATAATCAGTAGCTGAGTGTATTATTTGTTCATAAGATTTCTTTCCCACCATTCAATCAGGAACTCAAAGTGACTTATATAGAACTCCTGAGTTCCACTGCATTATCACAACAACCTTTTGGGTTGAAAGCAAGTCTGCCCAAAGTCACTACAGTAGATAAACTTCCAAGGCTGAAAGTGGACTAGAAGCTTGGTCCCCCACAGTCCTAATCTAGCACCTTAACTACATCACAGTGGTATGTTACAAACTAAATCATAGCATCCCCAGAGCTGAGCTCCTTACTCATGATATCTAGACAATAGACAGAGTAAAGCCTGTTCTGCAAAGCCCATTATTACATATTTTTTTCATTCCATCATTTAAAAGAAAAAATATTGCTTTGGTAACTGAAGAGCATAGTGATTGATATATGATCTAACCATCATATCAATTTCCTTTCAATCCAATGTCCATCATTCTGGGTCAATGGAAAAATATAAAGGTGGCTAGAATCAGATATCTTTGAAAAATTGCTATTCCATATTTCCAGAACAGAATAACCCTGCCATGGATCATTGATGTAAACTGGACTTGGAAGAGGATACACTGGTCAGATTCCATCCTATATAATTCCTATTGTGTAACAGGGGAGTGTAGCCTAGCAGTTAAGACACTGGGCTTATCGATCAGAAGGTCAGCAGCCTGAAGTTGAAACCCCAAAGCCACCATGTAATGGGATGAGATCCAATTATTCGCTCCAGCTCCTGTCCACCGAGCAGTTTCAAAGCATGCAAAATTCCAGGAGATAAATAGGTACCACCTAAATTGGTCAGAAGGTAATAGCGTTCCATGTGCCTCAGTGTATATTTGTGCTGGCCACATGACTACAGAAGTGTCTTTGGACATTGCTGGTTCTTCAACAATGAAACAGGGATGAGCACCACTCTCTAGAGTTGGACATGACTGAAAGGGGAAACCTTTACCTTTTTAATAAATGTATGAGAGCCAGTTTGGAGTAAAATTTAAGGCATCAGGCTTGAAACCAAAAGACCATGAATTCTAGTCCTTCTTAGTCACAAAGCCAAATGGGTGATCTTGGGCCAGTCACTTTTTCTCAGCCTTAGGAAGGAGGCAATGGCAAACCACTTCTATAAAACTTTTCCAAGAAAACTGTAGAGATTTGTTAAGGCAGTCTCCAAGATCTAGACATGACTGACTGGAGAGAAAAAGAATAGATGTATACATAAGGCCATAATCAAAACTTTTCCAATAATGATCCCTAATAACTGGTCTTTAAAGAATGCTGTCTTAGTTTCTAGAAACAGTCATTAATAGCCCAATTTCTATTATTTTATCTAAGAAAATATAATTTCATAGTAGTTTTCATTAATTACTTTCTGTATTTAGACAATAAACTCATTAATTTGGTTCACATAGAGCAATCAGCATGATTTATTTAAAAAATAAAGACCTCTGTTATGTGGAGAAATATATTTTCCCCATTTCTTAAAAAATGTGTTTACTATATCTTTTCACCTGTTCATGGATTTACTGTTTATAATTTTTTTTATCACCAATGCTTTCAGGTGTTCTATAAATGAAAACATTTAATTACAACTAAAAGCATGATGTAATGTTCAACATTTGGTGTTACAAAACCCTTTAACATGATTTATAGTACTAATTTGATACTACAGCCTGTGGGAAAAAAATTACCAGGAGTTCAGCTGATGCTGATGTTGAGAAATTGTGAATAACTGAAATCATATAAGCTGTGTGAAAATTGATTTATGTATGTACAACCAACTGACCCCTTTGCAAGCAAGCAAGTGCCATAAAAATTTAGCACATGACAGGGTAAAGGTTTTCCCTGCCAGTCTTGTCTGATTCTAGGGGGTAGTGCTCATCTCTGATTCACAGCTGAGGAAGCCAGCATTGTTGGAAGACATTTCCATGGTCATGTGGCCAGCATGACTATATGCCAAGGTACACAGAATGCTGTTACTTTTCCCACCAAAGGTGGTACCTATTTACCTATTTGCATTTTTACATGCTTTTGAACTGCTAGGTTGACAGGAGCTGGGGCAAGTAATGGGAGTTTACCCTATTATGTGCTGGTGCTTGCATCTCAAACTACTGAGCCACTGACCTTTCAGCCAACAAGCTGATGTCTTAACTGCTTGGCTACCTTGCCTCCTATGCTGTCTAAAATAAATATTTGGGTATATAAGGAGTCACTTTAGATTCCAAGAAAGCTTTATCTGGATATTGAACCACCTTCAGTAGACTGGATCCATTCTAGAGAAAAAACTAAGGTGAATTGAGAAGATGAGAAGTGAGGAAGGGAATAAAGCAGCTCATCAAAACCCACCTAAACAGTTTGTCTTCTGTAAATTGGTATTTTGTGACCACTCATGCACACATAAAAGTGCTCACAACATGGTTTTAATATGTCAAAGTCATATGGCAATTAGACTAATATTAGTCAGGGTTTCCATACCATTATTTCTTTCACGTTCCTCAGTCAATAAAACCATCTTTTATAATCTATCTACCTATAGGACATTGGCTAATACTTGCCAGCCATTGATTGAAGAGTACATTTTTCCCAGAAGGCCTGGTCTCATATGAGTTTTCTAGTAATGTTCAGTCTAGATGGAAGCAGATTACATGTCTGTAGTTTTACTCTCTCAATATTTCTCCAAAATTTTTTACTTTCCTTGAACTATGAAGAGGTCAGAGTGGCACTAAGTAAGACTTAGCACACCAGGAAGAACTAGGCTTACAAGCAGAGGAAATTAGACAGAGATTTATGTGATTGCATTCTTTTAATAAATGATCCACCAGTTTTTACATTACTGTTTTGTATCATTAAACATCTTATCTGTTTGACCTATGATTATAACAATATTTCTTCTACTTCTTCTTTTACAACACGATGAAACTGATATTGAATTTCTAATTCATTTTAGACATATAGTTCAACAACTTTTAGATATATAATTTTACAACTTTTATTTTTATTATTCCTAATCCTTTATAGCATTATATTTTATGGATTGTATTTTATCACTGAGATAGCTTACGGTAGCATGACAATTTTACTTATATTGCTATATGTTTCTCTCATTTTATGCTGATCCTTGACTGAAATATTGTTTTATCATGTGTCGCAACAAAGTTTAAAAAAAAGGCATCTGGACTGGATTTTTCTCAAGTCGAAGACATTTCACCTTTCTCAATTGAGAAAGCCTTTTG
>JANHZU010001760.1:176335-188201 GCA_032468055.1 Acrochordus granulatus
TAGAGGACATAGGTGAGAGACAATTAGGCAAAGCAATTAGGCAAGAGTTAATTATTCTGTATCAGGAGCTTCACAGGCAGAGGTCTTGATCCAAGTTCCTGTTTACCTTGTAAATAAGCCTTCGCAGGTGTGCCCAGCGAAGTGTCATATTTACAGGAAGCAAGACTTGGTTCAGATAAGCCTGGATGAGATTAGCTCTTCCAATATTTACAGGAAGCAAAGCCGCAGAAAGCAAGTCCAAAGCCTGGTCCGGATAAGCCTGGACAAGATTATCCCTACAGAGAATACCTTTCCAAATGCCATCACAAAATCATTTCAGTGAAGCCCCCAGAAGCATGGGTGCCACTATTAATGTGTTACTCCTTTTTTGATAAATTAATCAATGTGACATGAAGCAATAAAGCTAAACAGTAACAGGTGACCTTGTCCTGGAAGAAGAATGAAAATAAATGTTCAGGGTCTTGGTCTGGCAGCCACGTGTTCAGTGAAAGGGGTTCCATTCCCACACTGCTGACACGTTTCTGGTGATTGTTAGAAACAACCTAGCTTCCAAATTAAAATAAAACTAGAGAGTTTGGCATGAAGACAGAAAAAACTATTTAATGTTTTTGCAAAGATGGGTGCACCAAACATTCACAGGTACAGTGGATGCTTCAGCAAGAAAATCTGCATACCTTACCCCCAGCCAGATGTGCCCTCCTCCCTTTCCCCATTGGATAGGTACTCCGGAGTATACAGCCTATCAGAGCCGCCTAGGAAGTCCCGCTTTAGTTTACATCTCCCACTACTCTAATTCTATCTCCCCAAGCCCTTATTTGCAATTTTCCTTTTTTGACTATGCCGATGGGTTGCCTTGAGGCTTCCTTCTACTCATTCCTTCCTGCAGCCTGGTGATAATGAGGCCGCCTTTGGCTTCTGTTTAATTCATCTTATCAGAGCCTTCAACAAGTCATTAGGCTGGGTCAACCTTCAACAAGTTGTTTGGGAAAAGGATGTGCCTTCAAACTATTTTGGAGGAGGATGTGTGCCTCTCAATCAATCCCATCAAGGTTATAAACTACTTCTTTTAGGAAAACAGATATTTGGAGAAAAACATGTTCTTTATTTCCCACACAGCAAATAAATGGTTTAGTAAATAACTTACAGCTGCAGTTCTGAGTAATAAATGCATTTTCCTAGATTGTTTTGCTTGACTATGTGTGAATATTCTGAAGAACAAATCTATTGACAGTAAAATTGGTTAACTGTGGAAGAATTGTTGGCAAGATAATCTGCCAAAACCTGCATATTGTCAAAGCTTGAAGATGAAATAAGATGTGAAGCTGTGTTCAGTTCAAGGATTAGCATATGGATTTGAATGCTTTTCTGAAGTAGATTTTATTTCTACCCAGAAAAGAACTTTCTCTTCTCTTCTCTACCTGCCAGACTGCTGCTATACAGTAGAACCTTGGATTGCAAGTTGTGCAGTTAACAAGTGTTCTGCAAGATGAGCACAAATTTTTTATAAAATTTGATTCGGTTAATGAGTGAAAACTTGCAAGATGAGCTTCATGCAATGAGCTCGTGTAGGAAAACACACAAAAATGGTTCTTCTCTCTCATTATATAAAAAGTGTAAATTTAATGAAAGTCATAAAAGAGAAAGAACTCCCAAGATTCAAATTCCAGATTCTCCTTCCAAGCAATAACCCTCCCCTTTCTCTCCTCCCTCTTGTCTCCCTCATGCTAACCAAGACTCTTTTCAAAGTGTATGAAGATTGACCCTCCAACTTCCCTGTCACTCACACACACAGCCCTCCTCACATAGCACCATCCAGCCTGTCCCCTCCTGCTCATCTCTTCTCCTCCTCACGGCACGGAGGCAGGTTATGATAAGAAACATCTCCAAATCACCCAGGAAAGACCCCCAGAAAGACATTGCCAAGGGAAAAGATTAAAACAAGCTTGCCCTCAAGTGGTGGCAGCAGATTCTCCCAATCCAAGAGGGCTGCCAAGACAGCAGCTGATTGCCAGAATGTGCCTCAGAGCAGATTCATAGTGATAAAATTAATACTCAAGCAGCCACCCCTCCCAGGAAAGGCCAGATGAGCCTCCTAAGAACTGTACTCAAGGCTAGGTGGAAATCCTCTTCCATAAACTGAGGGACCATCCAGAACCATCACTCAAATTAACCCATAATTGTTATTCTCTGCCCAGCTTGGATTGGGCTCTTGAGGACCCATACCTCAAAATCTTCTAGCAAAAGTTAAAGTGCTGGTTAATTTGTTTTATTTTACTTTATATTGTGTATTAATCATTACTTCAGATATTAGGGACAATCATTTCCACATAAAATGCCACTGAAAAATATTTTTTATGAATATATTTGGATGCGTGGAACGGATCATCCAACTTTACATTGTTTCCTGTGGGAAAATTTGCTTTGGTATAAGAGTGTTTTGGATTAAGAGCATTCTTCCAGAAGAAATTATGCTCACAATCCAAGGTTCCACTGTATCTCATTCTGTCCTTCTGTGGCCATGATACATAGAAAGACCTTCCTTCATAGGCCCTGTCTCAGAGGCTGTGGGTGTCTAGATGCATCTTGCCTAACAACATTCTGTATGAAAGACAAAGGGGTAACTCAGGTTGCTCTTTTCATTGTTCCACTATTAATGGCTGAAAGTGAAGGCAAGAACAGTTGAAGCCAGCTATATGGTACCTGTGGCCCACAATAATCCAGAGGCACCTCCTCTAAAATCTGTTGACAGTCTACCTTAATTCATATAAAAAAAGAGTAACAATTTTAAAGGAAAGCACCCAGACTCAGATTAGAAAAAAAACTCTGTGTGTGTCTATACACACACACACGTATATGTATACACATATGGGCAAAATTTTGTATACTGTATATGTATATATATATGTATGTAAGTATACACACATACATCACATACATTCTTGCCCACTGCTCTTCAACAATACTGTGAGTCATCAGTGTCCAGTATGCTCTGTTCTGCCATATCTCATAGATGAAGCTGCTAATGTTTTCCTCAGGGTGCTGCTGTAGTAGAGCTAATGGAAGGTCTTTGGGGATATACTGAGTTTGGAATTGGTGTCATGGTAATACACAGGTTGCCCATTTTGTAAAAGATCAATGCTTGAGACTGCTGCCTACTAAACAAGGACCCATCTGGCTCCCTAGCTTCTCTATACCATAGCTTTTTTTTTCTGTCTATCTGTGGGGTAGCTAAACATCTAAGCAAGCAGTGAGGGTTTATTTTTGAAGAATGGAACATGTAGAATCAAATGCATGCTTTTAAATAAATGTATCTTTATTTAAAACATACACACATACATATACACATATGCACATTTATGAATAAATATAAAAATAAATAGATATCTTTATTTAAAACACACACTCATACACACACACACGCATTTATGTTTGTGTGTGTGTGTAGACACAAAGATACACATACAGACACAGCTTTTCTCCATTTTTATATATAAGTGTTGTGTCTGATCTGAAGGAACCATATGGAAGTTTGTCTTTCTCCAGACTTCTGAAAATATTTTATGTGGTATGTGTGAAATCTGATTAAAACACTTCCCCACAGATGGCAAGTATCCACAATGAAACAGGCAATTAAATGTAATCTGTACTTGCATGTATCCTTTTATGGATAATTAGTGAATCTGTAAGGTTTCCAGGCCAATACTCTATATGCCAATTCCTCAGGGTCTGTATCATCCCAGATTTAGCTGTGTTTTTTAAAAGGTTTCTTTAAATTTCAGAAAGATCAAATGGTTGCTGAATTAACTGAAATTAGGGAGCTATTCTTTCAAGCTGTGCAATCAATAGCTGTTTGGAGACAAATTTATTCCACTAGACTGAAATACAGCAATGCTATTAAATGTCGGGGAGTTTTCTGATGTAACATAGTGATATGTAAGAATACAGTTTAAGAAGAGCTAAGATTCAAAAAGTTGAATTTACAGTATGAAAATGTACAGTATTGTACATTTTGTACAGTATAAAATGTACAGTATACTGACACAGTATGTCAGTACATTGTAAGTACATCCTTGTTGATGCAAAATCCTAGCGTATATAGAATTACACAAACATACTTAGGAAAAAGTTAGATTTTGGTTGTGCTTATGTGTGTTGGTCCAAATGCTCCAGAATTGGCCAGCACTGTTATGTTACTATTATTAACAAGGGATGTTACATGTGACACAGGTGTGACAATGCTGTAAACCTGGTATTATAGTCTATTCAAAGTCTTGGTTGAAACTTGGAATAAGGGGGTAAATGAAGCTTTGGATCAGATGCATCCATGTGATCTCTCTTCTCTCAGGGATCCCAGAACTGTCTGTGGTTTATGGAAGAGTTAAGGGAGAAAAAGCAAGAGAAGAGATGACTAGAGCATCACTGGTCAGAAAAATTAGAGCTGCTATTAAAGCCTACATAGTAGCAATAAGGGTGGCAAAGCATCATTACTTCTCCATTCTTATTGCATCCACAGATATCTGCCCTGTGGCCCTGTTTTGAGTGATATGAGCCTTCCTGGGTAAGGATGGTTCAGAGAACCTGAGGGCATGCAGAAGAATTTTCCCAGCACCTGTTGGATAAAATCAGGCAGATTTATTCTTAATTAGATGCTAGCTTTGTCTCAGATCTGGTGGATATGCCTAGGGAAGAATCTTACCCTGTTATCTGGGAATGGTTTGAACCTGTTGGACCTGAGGAAGGTGAACAGGGCCCTTGAGCTGTAAGCCCTATTCTTTAGATTCATGTTCCTCCTGAAATGTAGCAGCATAGGCAGTTATGTATGCCCCTAAACTAGTACATATTAAAACCCTGTTTCATGAACTGTATTGGTTGCCATTCTGTTTCCAGGTCCAATGCTGGTTTTGACCTTTAAAGACTTTCATTTCATGGACCCAGGTTATCTGAGGGACTGCCTTTCCCTGATTATATCTGCCCACCACATCAGGTCTGGCAGAGAAGGCGTACTGCAGGTTGTACTTGTCAGGAAATTATACCTGGCAAGTCCCAGGAGGCATCCCTTCTCTGCCATGGCAGCTGCATACATAACAGGAAGTTGGATTAGTTCCATCCCCCTCTATATTCTGCCAGTCCCTGAAGATATGGCTATGTTATCAGACTTGGGGGTTCCCTGGGTCCAGAGAGGTTTTGCGATGGTTCTCTTACTGTGGCTAAAATCATCCTCTCCTGTTTTGTGTGCCTTTGTCATAGTTATTTTTTAACTGTGAATTTTTTTGTATATTTTTTTTAAATTAAATGCAAAACACCACTCAGAGTCACTTTTATGTGAAATAGATGGCTATAAGAATATGAATAAACCTCATCTACACCTTCTCAGTATGAATGAAAGACATTATGTGAAAGCAAATTTGCAGCTTGGAAAGTAAGTGAAATAAAAGAGCATGAATTAAAATAAATGAAAGAAAAATAGATACATTTTATATCTTTGAAATTAAATGAGAGGGGAAGAATGGAATAGAATGGAATGAAAATGAGAAATATAGACATGGAAGGGTATATGAAATTAATGAATGGAAGAGCTAAAACATATTTCACAAAGTATGAGCAGGTATAATCAGGTTACTATGAGTATGGGTGAAAGCAGGAATCCTTAGGCTGGTAATAGTTACATATTAAGCTATAGCAAATGGTGAACATGGAAGAACCAGGGATGAGTTTGAGGAGAAAACATGCAACAATCTGAATGAATTTTTAGACAAAACATTATTTGGTTAGGGGACATGAATGGATGGATGGGAATAAGATAAGAGCATACAGTAGGAAAAAAGACCCAAGAATGAATAACAGTGATGACTGAGGTATATCTGCTTAGTATACATTCTTTAAGAGTAAGCCTATTATATATACCAATAGAAAGAATGGCATAGATATAAAGATATGATTGATTTTACAGTAAAAATTTAAAAAAGATAATTGGAGAGGACCGAAAGGATGATAAGAAGTTCTAAATGAGAGATAACCCATCTTTTATAGTAATAAGAATTAATCTTGGGGAGAAATGGAACAGATGAAAAGAGAATGAAAGTAGAATTACTGTAGAAAAAGAAAATATAAGTCCTGTATAACAATATGTTAAAAGATAGTTTAATTTTCCAACAGAATGAGTGGAAAGATTATATGAAATCTGATTGGAAGAGTGTGAAAAGAATTATATTACAGATTGCAAGAGAAATGTGTAATGGGAAGGATGTGAAAAGGTTGCTTAGTGGAATGCTGAAATGAAAGATGAAAGAAATGCTGAAAGAAATGCAAATGAATGAAAAATAATACACATATGAAAATGACTGCTGTATAAATGAAGATCAGAGAAAAATATTGTATAATGAATATATGAGAAAAAAGATAATTACAAAGAATGTTGTCAAAAATAAAAAATGATAAGATGAAAGTAGGGAGAGAAAAGACAAAGCATTTCTGAAGAAAATAAAGAGCTGTAATGAAAAGAACTAAACTAAAAATCTCCAGTAGGCAAATTAAATTTGAAATAAAGGTGATAATTTATTTGAGATGAACTGAAATAAAGGAATGCTCATAGTTTAGAAATCTACATAAGAAAGTGTGTGACTCAACAAAAATAGCATTGAAATAAACCTTAGTGCCCAAGAAAAAGTGCTGAAAAGGAAGTCACAAATGATATGAGAATGTTGAAAAAAGATAAGACCGCAGATGTAGATTTATAACTGGAAAAACGTTAAATTATTGATGTTGTTTGTTTATTGAGTGGCTGGGATGATTGTTTAATCTGAGTACAAATTATGCTTCTGTGTCTGAAGATGGGAAGAATTACATTAGTAGCACAAATAATGCAAAAACTGCAAGAGAATTAGTAAAGACCAATCTATTTATGTTTTACATGGAAACCTGAATGAATAATTACAACTTTTACATAAATGGCAAAAAAACCCTAGAAAAAGTAAATGAACCTGTGTACCTTAGTAGAATATTGTCTACTAAGACATTGGGGAAACAGTTGGAGAACTATTAAAAGCTGCAAATATTGATAGAACAGTCGTGAGAATTAAATTTTCATTGAATGAAAGAAAAAGACCCTTGCATAAAAACATACTTCAGCTTACATTGTTGTATGGAGTTGAGAGTTTGATGTGTCAGAAGAAGCATGATAATAAGTTTAAAGCAATGGAAAAGAGGTACTTCAAATGTTTGTGCAGTGAAATGATAAAAGATAGTCACGAATGAATGAATGAATGAATGAATGAATGAATGAATGAATGAATGAGAATTGTGTACAAAAGTGAGTGACCAGTACAAGAAAAATTCATTAAAGCGGTTTAATCATATAGAGATAATGAACAGAGTTGGAACCACTGTATATCTGAAAGAAATGTGGATCAAGAGGAAAGGTACACTGAGAAATTGGAAACTGCTTAATGAGTTCTAAAAAAGAGAGGAGAACTTCAAAGTACAGTAATGTACTTTTGCCAGGCCCAAACCCTGAAATAAGACCAGACAAGTGAGATCCAGTCAGGTCCAATTTTTTATTTGCTTGCATCTAGCAGACAGAATCTTGCCAAACTAAAGCTATAACCTTCTAACCTCCTAGATATCATATATCCTGAGAGATTCTAGGCTGTGGTTACCCTGAACCTCTTCCCCCCTCTTCCATCCAGCTTGAGAATGCACAGTCTCTTGGTCTGGGTCTCTTTCTGGAAAACTCTGAGTTGGCCAAATCCTCCCCCTCTGCTGCTGCATGTGCACATTCCATCACAACTTTGTCGTATCTGCATGGTGGAAACATGTTTGTGAGGAGTCAAGAGGGAGCAGAAATTATGACAGCAGTGCAACATTGTTGTTAGAGCCACATAGAAAGGTAAACATACTCTAAAATAAAAACCTACTTTGCCAAGATATATATGCATTGGGCAACTCTATAAAAGGAGAAAAAAGGTTATAGTTCATTTATCTCTGCCAGCACTTCACTATATTATCAGTAAAAACAGTCAAGGGAATGTAGGAGATTTTGCTTGTATAGTTATAACTAACCTTGAGATATGCGCCTGAAAGTTTTCCTTCTTGTTTAATAGAGAAGGGAAAGTCTGAAGTGAAGTTTTCTCCTGCATTTGCTATTAAATCTATGAAGAAAAGCCAGTAACATCAATTCTCTAAGAGTGTTCATTAAAGTAGGTGCTGGTGTTTCTGACCACTGTTATAGGGGAGTTTACTGGTGTATAATTGGGACAAGATCTGCCCTTATCCTGCTGCCTATGGTGGTGTGTTTTCTTTCTCACAGAAAATTGTAGAAGAAGGATATAGGGGATGAACTTTGGTCTTTGGATTGGGAAAATGAGCAATTTTCTTAAGTAGTCTGTGGTCCCTTCCCACGCTCACTAGAGGAGCAGATGTTTCAGGTCTCCAGAATAAGCTGTTTGGCAATGTACTGAGATCTATTGATAGATATGCTTTTGGACCATAGAACTGTGCATATGAAACTGGCATAAAGTTTTCCTATTTCAAGCTGAATAATTTTTCCTAACAACCTTCTGCAGGGGGGAGGGGGGATCCTTATCCTTTTTTGTCCAAAAAAGAAAGTCTTTGGCAATTTATTTTAAAATCTCTATCATTAAAAACAATTACCCACCCACTCCTCTAAAAATCTTAAAGTCTCTTTAAAATGTTGTTAGGCTATCATCATGTCCAACATACCCTAATCTCTACTCAGGACAAAATATATAGTGAATTGCAAAGCCTTTATCTTTCCCATATGCAAAAAATGTTTTCAACTTTGAGTTGCATCTTGATGAAAGCTGCATGTCTGCCTACAAGCTGGAAATCTATCACAAGTCAGGAACAATTGTCTTCTTCTTAAAAAAAGGCTGGTTCACAGCTGGCCTGTATGTACTGTATAGTACATTTGTGCAAGAGCTAATTCCCAGGAAGGAAATGTCCTCTATTCTCTTTCTTCTACCACATGTGCTATAGGGGTTCTCTGCAGGAACAGTTTTCACTTTTTACTAGAGGTGCTGTAGTCTTATATCCATAGCAAGTAAATCAACAGAGCTTCCTAGAGTTGAAGATATAATTCTCCTTTTCACATATAACCACATATTTTGGTTTGAACTGATACTGTCTAAATGGAGAAGGACAATAGATCAGAAGCACAGGCTTTGCACACAGATAATCCCAGGATCAATCTGTGATGTGTCCAGTTCAGTTATAATCATAATAGTGAATATCTGAACCTGTGAGTCGGGGGATAGCCATGAATATCTAGCAGCATTGTCTCCTAGGCATGTGAAGATATGCCCACAATGTAGAGTACCTTGCAGGTAATGACAGGATCTACCAAACATGGCTGATTTTGAAAAAGCTAAGCAGGATCAGATTAATATTTTGAAAGACAACCACCAGGAATCTCAGGACCATAGGCTAGATTGAGAAATGGAAAAAAAAAATCCAAGAAAAAGATAATAGTGAACTATTTTGCTATTACTGACAAGAAAAATAACATGGGGAAAGTCCATGTAGTGACTAGAAGTATATATCTGCTTCTGGAAGAATTTTTAGGCAGTTTTGGCACTCAAAATGAACTATTTATTTACTCCTTTATTGCATTTATATCACTACCTTTGAAGATTTCTTGGCAATTTACAATAAATCATAAAATCATAATTAAAATCAGATATTATAATAATAATTAAAAGCAATGAACATCAATAGTCAAGTATCAAGTGTTAAAAGCTGTTTTTAAAAAGTGCATTTTTAGGATCTATCTAAAACTAAACAAAGAGATTAGACCTCTTAAATTAGCAGGGGTATTCTCAAAGACCTGGACTAGAAGTTTGACCCACAATTGCAGCAACATCAGCCTGTTATAATTATGGGGGAATTTCATCAGATGATCTTAATAAGCTGGGAGAGAAGTTATAGTATTATTTCAGGGAGCCTGACCAGTCAGGTCATTTGTGAGTGATGCTTGGAATTGCAGCTTGGCAATACTTCAAGTGCCAAGCTTGCCTCCCACTGGTGCAGGGCAAAGAGAAGGAAGTAACAATTGTGTGTTGGCAGAACACAGAACAGAAAACAGGAAATCCCAAGAACATTTTGTTAAAAAAAACGTTCTCATTCCACCGCAGATATATTCTATTTCCTATGATAACTGGTTTATTATACCCCAACATCTGCAGCATAGCAGGACTTGGTAAGATAGTCTTCCCCTTCCTGCTGCCTTCCAGATGTGTTGAACCACAATGTCAATCTTTCCTAGCCAAAAGAGAGATCCGTTGCACCATTTGAGGATGACAAACATTTTAATCCAACATGCCTAGAAGGTGCCAGCTCAATGAAATCTATTGTATGGCTTTGTCTTTCTGGCTGTAAGTGATTAGAAGGTGAAATCCCCCATTGTCTCTGGAAGTATTTATCCTACAATTTCTTCTGTGCAGAAAAGCCAAAATCCCTGCTGTACTTTCTTCTCTTTTAAGACAGGTAACAGCATGGCATTGGCAAAGATTTTGGTTAAAAGCCTCTTTGGCAGTTAGCTAGCTGCTTCAGTAATAGCAAAATCATGGAGAATCCAGTTCATGTAAGCTAGCATGCCAGTGCAGGTTTTGCCTATTGCTGTAGCAGGTAAAGGGAGTTGCCTAACAAGTGCATGACAGGTAGAAAAACACCTCCCTGCAACAGGTTGATTCACTTAATTAGAACTGTACAACAGGTGAACTCCTTTGCTCAACTTCCCAGAGACTTCCTTTGCCCCTGATTTCTGAGTGTCACCACTGCCATAATAATACAGATAACAAACAAATTAGAATCATTGCACTTGTAATTATGGATATATTTTTCAGCCAAAACCCAACATGTACTTCAAGTATCTTGTAGCTTATAACTATATCTTATAGCTCCAGTGAAGGAAAGAAAGAACACTACAAGACCAAAAGACCAATTCTTTCAATGGACTGAAATTTTCTTTTTTCAAAATTGTATGATCCATGAGAAGCTCTTCCCCAGCCCAAACTGGGGAAGGGATTGTATAAAAATTGGGTTGGCCTTTGAATGGCACCACCTTTGAAGGACATCAAGTTGGGGAAATAGCAATTCAATACCCAAATTAAGGATTTATAACACAACTGAGCATTTTACCAGGACTGAAAACTCACAAGAAATGGAAATGAGAAACTACCAGTATTTCTGAACCCTGATGTGCAAGCATCCTAGAGGACTCACAACTGAAATTTTGGCAAAGTTTTTCCATCCAATCTTGAAAGATGCCTTCACCGTCAGCTTCCTCTCACTGACTCTGATGCAGGTGCATGCAAGATGTTAAATTTCCAAGAATGATTTTACAGATCTGAGAATGCAATGGCAAGCCACTTCCATATCATTACCCAGAATAATGTAGACCACAGAGATCAAGTTGAACTCTACAGACAATAACTTTTTTGTTACACATACCACCAAATTATTCTCTGCAAATCCACAAATGGAGGAGCCTATAAGAAACATACAGTAGTAGTCTTTCTTTAGAATATCTCCACAAGAGATGAGAAGACTGCCCTTTAGTAAGGAAAATATTTGGCTCGACCACTCCTGATGTCCTTTAATCAGAGTAAAATACAAATATCAAAAAAATGATGCTTCTCCAAAGTTTAGCTGTATCTTAGGGGAGTAAAGTACAGGGAGAGGAGGTACCTTCAAATGTTGTATACATATAAACCAGATGCTAAAGAAAGCCACCCCCCAATGAGGCACCACCTTGCTGTGGTTGGGGGGCTTTGGTGCTCTGAAGAAGATGAGAGCTCTGCCAGAGGTTCAACCATACTGGACAGGTCTCATCAGAGGAGCCAGATGAAGA
>JANHZU010001760.1:213319-246692 GCA_032468055.1 Acrochordus granulatus
GTCCTGCGAGTTTCTCGCCCTGTGAGTTACTCATCTTGTGAGGCACCACTGTATTATGAAAATTTGAGAGGGAGAGACCATATTAAAAGAAAATACAAGATTGCAAAATACCTTTTGGAATTATTATTCTTATCTTTATAGAGGGAATGATGTTTCAGAAGAAGAGATAGAATCTTACTTAAAAAGTCAAAAATTCCCTAAACTGAAATATGATAAACAACATATCTTGAATAGTCTGATAAGAATTATGGAAATAGTAGAAGCTATTAAGAGAAGAAAGAATGACAAAAGCACCAGACCAAAATTGGTTTGCCCAATTCAAATTATAAATGTTTTGAAGACCAAGTATTGTTTCCCATGAAGACTTGATGAATTCAATTCCGCAAGGTGCACCTGTGCCAGATTCTTGGAAGGAAGCTAATATTGCACCCTTACCTAAGGAGAGACAATGATTTGACATTAACTAAGAATTATAGGCCGATTTCTTAATAATGATAATGATAATAAAATTTGTACATTAATCCTGGCCGATAGATTAAATAAAGTGTTTAAGACTATATATCTGAAGATCAGTGTGGCTTTTTGCCTAAAAGACAGATGAGAGATAGCGTAAGAGTTATGTTAGATATTATAGAATACTTTCATCAATGTATTGATAAACAGGCCACTTTAATATTTTTGGATGCAGAAAAAGCCTTCAATAATTTGAATTGGGATTTTTAATAATAATCACTCTTTCTCAGCCGAACTCACCTCACATAGTTGCTGTTGTGGAGATAATAGGAGGAGGAAGATATATTAAATATGTTCGACACCTTGAATTGTTTATAAATAATAAAGGTGGGATACAAATAAATTAAATAAATAAATTTTGTTAGACGCGCTTTTGCTAGAATGTGGAATAAGTATAAAGAGATCTTGCTGACAAAGATCCATGATGACTTTCTCCACAAGAAGCTTTTTACAGGAGGGAGATGACCAAAATACCTACATGGATGACATATGCAGATATTTTAACTTTTCTTGCCTAAATTAACGTCAAGAGAAGAAATTGTAAGTGAATGTTTCATGGGTCATTGATTTACTTATTTACTTATTATCAAATTTTTGAAAGGTTTATGTTGGATAAAAAAAGTTATATTTTTGCTCAAGAAAAACTGGAATTGGAACAAATTATAATTAATCATGGATGTGGAGATGATTGTTTAATTGAAAAAATGTATAAGATGCTGCTGAAACTGAATCTTGAAGATGAATATGTCAAGGTGTGTATGATAAAATAGGCTAAAAAAATTGGTTATAATATTACGTTATATGGGAGCATATGTGGTCCAATGGAGTAAAATTTACTTTGAATTATGGTCTGAAAGAGAACTTTTATAAAATGATGTACAGGTGACACTTATCTCTTGACCAATTATCCAAGATGTACAATGCATCATCTAATAAATGCTGGAAATGTGGCCAATTTCCAGGTATGTTTTACCATATGTGGTGGACATGTAAAGTAGTTAAAATTGATTAAATATAACTGAATTAATGCAAAAGATTTTTAAATATAATGTACTAATAAAACCTGAAGCTTTTCTTTTAGGTATAATGGATAAACAGTTTGAGAAACAACATGAGAGCTGTTTTTGTATATGGTACCTGAAGCAAGATTGGTATATGCCAGAATGTGGAAGGAAGAGAGGTTTCCTACTGTGGATGACTGGCTTATAAAACTCATTGATCTGGCAGAGGTGGCAAAGCTCACAGCCCTCCTGAAGGATAATAAGGAAGTTTTGGGATGTTTAGAAGCCATTCTGGGACTTTCTGCAGAAGAAATTACCAAAGACATTTGTAGATGGACTAAATGATTAAGAATTAAAATTTATATAATTATAAGAAATAGTGTGTAAAATGTGATTGGAAATATTAACTGATAATTAAATAATTAAGATATGCATATGTTAATGAGTAGGTTGATAGAAAGGGAATGTGTAATAGGAATAAAAAGTTAAGAAAAGTGTATCATGTAACATATAGAGTTCATGGTTTGATAGAAGAGACATGTATATTATGGATAAAAATGAATTTTAATATAAGGTATATAATATATAGTTACCATATTAATCAGATTCAGATTAGAATGTAAGAGGGGAACATGTGTGTTGAGGAAAGATATCCATACAGAGTTAGGTTGGGAATGTTTTATGAGAGAGGGTTTGTTTTCCCCATTTTTTTTTCTTTTTTCCCTCTCACTCCTTTTTTCTTTTTCTTTGTTTTGTGCTGTATTGTAGATATAGTTTTATTTGTTGTTATGTATTGTTTTACTATGTATTTTATGTTGTGTTTTGTTATTTGTTTTGTTTTTCTATGTTGCTGAAAATTAATTAAAAATTATATAAAAAAGCAGCATGGTGGTGATTACTGTTGTTTCAAACTTCAGAGAAATATTATCCTTTTTTCCATTTATTATATGGTGAAAAAATAGTTTGGGTTGAGAAAAGAGAACTGGAGGGAAGGAGTTGTATGCTTGATTATAATACTAGTCAACATTTTATGGTGAATTTGTTCTGCATTATATATCTGCTTGAGGTTCTGGTGAATGGATCTCTGGGATTTAGTAAACACACAGGTAGATCTAATAAACTGAAGCCTATCCATCCATAAACTCAAATATCTGTTTCTGGAGCAGGATGGTCAAATTCTCATGGCTCCACAAATACCTCCTGTCAAACATAAGCAACTCGGAGATTTTCTTCATTAACCCTGCCTGACTTGCCACAAGTCATTAGCAAACATTGATTAAGTTTGCTTAGCTTTCTTCAACAGCTAATGATGAGAAATCTGGAGAGCCCATATCTAATACCCAGAAAAGCTGCCAAGTAAAACATTGTCAGGGATGATGTCCTGACAATGCAAAGTAGTCTACACCATAAAACAAACAAGAGTAAAGATTAACCGGAGAGGGTACTTAGAGCCACCACATTTATCAAATAGATACACAGTAAACATAATCCCATATAAAACAGGATCCACAAATAAATATAAATCTTCTAAAGGCAATCTATTATAGAACACAGTCAGTTCACAAACAGGGTATTTTCACAGATGATGCTAAAAGTACACTGGGCAATCTTTACATTACAGTTCTTATAAGCAAGTATTTAGAATCAGTACTTGGGATATCTCAGAGATGAGAGATTCTTCCTGATTTATTAAACTACTTGATTAGATGGCAACTAATTCAAAAAGGAAATCATAAAATCATAAATTCATGTGATCAAAAATCTTTCAGCAATGATCAGTAAATACTTTTTTTGTATTTGCTGAGCAAATACAAATTGAGAAAAATCACCAAGCTGTTCCATTGTGTTTTACTGGATAATTTCTTTGCCTCCATCCTGCCCTTGCATTATATACAAGTCTTCAACTTGTCTTAACTTGTCCATTCTTGCTCTGCTGTATCTTGACTCACTTCTTCCTGACTGCTTTCCTTGGACGTTTATGTCTTTTGTTTGCTTTTTCTGACATAGTTTGTAGAAGCTTTCCCACTGTCTGTGGTGACAAATCCTGCAAAAACCTCTGCACCTCTATATCTCTATGGCTATTGTTACCATGTTAGAATATATTGCCATGGTTTTGTTTCTGGATGGTGCAGAGACAAGTAGAAAGGTGGGCATCTTTTAGCTGGGCTGAACTTCAACTTCCTAATCTCCAGGTTTATTTTCTATTATCATTTTTTTTTACTTATTCATGCCGAACTTTATTTAGTTTTTCCTATGCTTTCTCTTCTCAAATTCAGTCTGCAAATACAATCAGTTGCCTGTGAAGGAAGGTGTCACACAGTCTCTGCAAAATCAGTGATTGTCTCTCTTGGCATGGAATAGCATGCATAAAAATAGCTACATTGTCTTAAACATTCAGTGCTATTGTGCTTGTGTTTCAGCAATTGGCTTATACCTTTCTTCAGAATAAATAAATGGTAGAGCAATTATTTAGAGTTTGGTGCTTGAATGTTCCTCCTTACTGAGTGCCAATAAGGGGTAGAGTTTGGTGACATCAAAAGGGAGAAAAGAAAGATTGTAATCATGATCAACAGAGGGACATAGAGTAGGAGGCAAAGGAAAGGGAAGGGTAATTGAAAATTTGAGGTCAATTCCAATTTCCAGCCCCATTGCCAATTATTTGACCATGGAAAGCTCCAACCATCATATGAGCCAATTGCCGAACGCCTGGATTGCAATGATATAACTGGGGGGGGGCTGTGTGATGCCCATAACTTTGAGGATCAGTCATTCACATTTGAACATTCACTGAATGAGTGGTTGTTAATCGAGGACTACCTGTACTTCAGGAGATTTTTGATGAAAGTGTCAAAACATAGCAGCTTCAATCTTAGCAATGATTCATGTCTCTATGAATATATTATATCTGAGATATTAAAAAAGTAATTACCAATGTGAAAGAGAACATATTGGAAGATTTTCAGGTTAAAGAAATGAATCCAATTTTGCCTGATACATAAATATCATAAAAACATAATAGAAGTACTGAAAAATTAAAAAAAAAAGACAAACCAAGAAATTGACCTGGATAAGGAGTATTTTACTGGACTTACAAAAGAAGTTGGTTGCAGACTTGAAGAATTCAAGACAGAAAAAACAAAAATGGAAGATCAAATCTTACAACAGCAAGTAAATAAACTAAAGATAATTAGAAGCAAAAGGATGGAGTAAAAAGTTGGTTTGTTTGATCATGATTAAAATAACACATGTTTGTATAAATCTGATATCTCTTAATGGACCTTTTGCTGATCTAGGACTGAAATGGCAATGATTTATGGGTCTGTATATGGACAAGTGATGGATTATGGGAAGAAGAAATATTTTCATATAACATTACAGGGACAAGGAATTAATAAGTTTATACTTATGATGAAGATTGCAAGCTACTTCTTTAAATATATCTTTTTTCACTTATTATTTTCTTTTTCTTTATTTTCTTTTTTTCTGTATAGCTTTTACAACTAGTCGTCAACTTGTGACCATTTATTTAAAAATGGTTCAAAGTTATAGCAGCCTTGGAAAAAGTAACTTGCAACCTGTATTCACACTTATGACTGTCACACTAAGTCCATGGTCATGTGATCATAATTCATGCACTTGGCAGTTGGTTCATATTTGAAACTGGTTGCAGCATCCTACAGTCACATGATCACAATTTGCAACCTTTTTTTCCAAATTTCCAGCCAAAAAAACAAAAAAAAACACATCGTGGAAGCTGGATTTGCTTAATGATGGTGTGATTCACTTAACAACCAATGTAAAAATTGTCATGAAATCAGGTCCAACTCAACTTCTAATTGAAACAACTCACAACTAAAATTCTGATCCCAGTTGTGGTTTTAAGTTGAAGACTAACTGTATTCTCTTTTTTCTTTATTGTTTTTAGTTTAGTTTGTTTTTTCTTCTACTATTTTTACTAAAATGTTTAATAAAATTAAAAAGAAATAAGGAGAATAAATCCAATGTAAAACTAGGTACCCTATTAAAGGTCTAAAATTATGAGTGGTAGAAAACAGAGAATATTGGATCAAATGCCTTGTAATAGGTTAGATTATCCAGAGAATGTATGAGCCATTCATGGTCTCAAGAACATCCACAATGTTCAATTACTCTTCAAGAAGATATTATGTTTTTTCTTCCTTACCATTAAGGCATATACTTAACTAAGTTCTCCTGATTAACTGGATGATATGTAGACAAGTCCCTTAAATACCAGCTTTTCTCTTCTTCCTATAAGGTCAGGTGTGAAGGAAAGGAATAAAGTTTGTCCTGTTGCTGTCTTTTCTATGCTGTTCTGGCCAACTGTGCATAAGCTTGATGTGAGCTATTATTTCCAATTACTAATGAAGGATATATACTGCGTTGCTTATTTCACTTGGGCTGTTTGTCCAGATGTTTCAAGTAAGCAGTCATATCAAATCCCAAAGTGTCAAAAAGAGAACTGAGGTTTTTGAAAAGGTAATTTTTTGAAAAAACTCAAATAATTAAAGCCTTCCCTTCTTTGAGGGATGACAGATGGTTAAAATTATCTATGCAACTTCCAAATTGTAAACATTTGATTCAAAAATGGAGACATGGTTTCTGGGTATAAAGAAGGGAAGGGAGAGACAGTCCAAGACAAAGCAGAGATCCCAGCAAAGAGAGTGCTGGGAATGTCAAACATGCTTGGCCTCCCAATCAGCAAACAAGCATATTATAAACAAAATGTCTAATCAGAGCAGCTCTCAAGGGAACAGGAGCCCTTGTATTTGTTTAACACCAGGCAAATAGATTGCACAATGAATTGTATTATTATAACCCAATATTATTAAATGTTAGAGGGATTTATAATATTGAACTGTAGCATATTTCACTATTGTAATGCATTTACAGGTAGCAACTTCCCTTTCCTGGTGTAAGGAAACTTCTCTTTCCTGGTGTAAGGAAAGGTGCTACAAGTGAAGAGCAAAGCTATCAAATAATGTTTGCCATAAATGTTAAACACACAGTCCCAGGTCACAGCATTCTCACCAAGAGCTCCCAGACTGATGGTAAATTCAACAAAAGAAGCCATGTAAAGAGACGGTTTCAGCTTCTAAATCACCCAAAAAACAGTTTCAGCTTCTAAATCACCCGAAGAAAGGCCTTAAAAAACCCAACGTTGGGTACCATTTTAGCAGAAAAATATCCAGGATCTTTCTTCACTGCTGAATTAAAGTGTGAGCCCTCGGCCTTGAGTTGACAGAAAGCTATGAATTTGCTGCACCCATTGTCGATTGCGACTGGATCTATTTTGACTCCCTGCCAAATGGAGCTGCCCTGATTATGCAGGTGCACCATGTAAGAGACAAAACAGTTGCTGCCCTCCTCTTCACCCTGTCATTTGCTGACAGCAAAAGAATTCATCAGTCACAGTGCAGCAAAGGAACAGAGTGGGTCTGGCTGCAGGACTCTTGTCAATCACCTTTAGGATCCTTCCTCCTCTTGAATTCAGTTCTGTTGGAACCCAAGCTGAATAAAGCTAAAAACAAAGAAAGAAATTGGAATCATGAAGGAAGCTGAATCACAAGAAACACTTTTATTTATAATTTCTTTTTACTTCCTTTTCTTTCTTCATACTGGTAACTGCCAACTTTGGGTCCTCCATCCTCTATTTGTAAAGCATGGGAAGGACTGGTCCTGTCATTGTCCTGTTTCACTAAACCAGTAAGGGACAATAGCAATTACTACACAGTATTGTCAGCTATGCAGTCTTGCACTGTTCCTCAGTAGTCTTGCTGACTGTTTCATTTTCCAGAAGACCAAAGAAGTGTGAAGGAGATTTCCGCTCTTAAATCTTTTAAGTTCAACCCATCTGAAAAATCCTTGGTAATTCTTCATGGGAAAAGCTGCTTGTGATACCCCACTTTTTTAAAGTGAACAGTTTTTTTGAAAAGTTTTGAAAACCAAACTCTTGAGTGTTCACCAACTTTACTCAAAAATTATATATTTATTGTTAGTTATTGTGGACTTTGGTTGTATTGTATGGTGTTCCTTCATTATGCTATATTTCTGTATCTTGATGTAAGCCTCTATGAGTCTTGAAAATCTGGCAAACTAGATTGATCGATGGATGGATTTTAAAAAAAATGTAAACATTGAATGACACCCAGAGTCACTTATGTGTGAGTTGGGGAGTTATATAAATTTGTTTAATAAATAAAATGCAAATCCAATAAATGAATAAATAAATCTGATCCTAACCAATAAAAATTGTGGTTGAAAAGATAAAATGGTGGGAATTTTGGGAGGAATTGATTGTGTTATTTTGAGGTTTAAGATACTACAGAAAATGAAATTGGGACATAGTTGTACATGCACAGATTTTAGGACAGCTAATTTCAACTAGTTTAGACATAACAAGAACTTTTAGAAAAGTATCAGTATTAAGGACAAAAATCCTCAGGTCAAAGAAAATTCAGGAGGGCTCAGGATTTCTCAGAAAACAAAATACTAGAAACATAATCCAATGAGGAAAAAAATGGGGGGCAGCTAAGGAAATCACTGTGGATTCATAGGGAGCTAAGCATCTAAAGGGACATTTATAGGAAGTAGAAGCTAAGTGTAATCACCAAGGAGTATATCAACAAGTATGAATATATGCAGAAAAGGAATAAAAAAGGCTAAATCATGAATTTAAGCTTTCAAATAATGCTAAAAGTAAAAAGGGGGTGGCTATGTCAGTGGTAAAAGGAAGGAAGAGGAAGAGCTGCTAAGAAAAAATGGTGAGATAGTAACAGATGAGGGAAACAAAACAGAACTTCTCAAATCATACTTTGCTTTGGTCTTCTCCCCCGATGGGAACCCTGCTTGACCATTCTTAATAATAAATGATATCACTTGCTATAACCTACTGTATTTGCTAATACTGCTGTTAAGATCTTTGTATCAACTTTAATCAATGAGGTAAAAGTAAAGGTTTCCTTAGCCACTCATGACCAACTCTAGGAGGCGGTGCTTATCTCCGATTCACAGCTCAGGGAGCCAGCGTTTGTCCAAAGATGCTTCCGTAGTTTTGTGGCCGGCAATACCATATGCCAAGGTGCACAGAACACTGTTACCTTTTCCACCAAATTAGGCAACACTTATTTATCTACTTACACTTTTACATGCTTTCTAACTGCTAGGTTGGCAAGAACTGGGGCGAATAACGGGCCACTGACCCAGGCTGCCAACTTTCTGACTTACAAGCGTAGCATCTTAACTACTAGGCCACTGTGCCTCTTTTAATCAATAAGATTGGACAATAAATAGCACACAGTGTGTGATATTTACCTGCTTTACAGTAATATAAACCTGATTTAATGTCACAGATAAAGTTTCCTTATCCATTATCTCATCATAGAATTGGCAAAGTTTTGACACCAAATGATCTATAAATGGTTTATACTATGTATAGGGAATCCATCCTATCCTGGTATTTTACCATTTGCTATTTTTAAAATTATTTGTTTAATCTCAAAATAAAGACTGTAAGGTTTCTATCAACATTTGTTGCACACATTTTCTATCATTTAGTAAGGAGACAATCAAATATCAATTTCTTGATACTTTGGTTTCTGAAACATATGTTTATAGATACAGATACAGATATGTTTATTGGCCAAGCATGGTTAGACATGGAAGGAATTTGTCTCCAGTGCAGCAGCTCTCAGTGTACTTGTAGTAACAATAAAAAATAGCAAGATAATGCATAACAATGTTATTCTGTAAATGTGCAGTCAATAAAGGAAGTGTTATAAAGTTTCACATTAATAGGTATGTATACGTGTTAGACAGAATTTCTGGACTAATTAGAATTCTCTGCTTCTGCTCTATCTACCTTGCAGAATGAGTCAAGCATTCATTTGAATGATGTAGCAGCTACAAGAGAGAAGATGTTCAAACAAATTGTATTCGGATATCCACCCTTTTCTTGACCCTTTCAGTATGCAGGTCTTTTATGGAGGGCAGGCTGGTTGCGATTATCTTTTCTACAATCTTGACTATATGTTGGAGTTTGTACCTGTCCTATGTGGCTGCTGCACCAAACCAATCTGTGCAAAGGACAGACAAAATCATTCCTTTGCAGAACTGTATCAGCAGCTCTTGAGGCAGATTAAACTTCTTGAGCTGATGTAGGAAGTCCATCCTCTTATGTGCCTTCTTAAGGTGCTGATGCTAGCTGCCCATTTTAAATCTTGGGAGATTATAGAACTTAGAAACCCAAAGGACTGTACTATTGATACTGTATTGCTGACTATGTTAAGGGGGGATAAAATTGTAGGCTCTTTCTAAAATCCACTGTCATTCGTACAGTTTTGATTGTATTCAGTTCTAGATTGTTTTAATCTAACCAAAGGGCCACTGCTCAACTTCCCATCCATATGCAGACTTGTCACCATCTTTGATGAGCCCAATGATCGTTGTGGCATCTTCAAACTTCAATACTTTGGCAGAGGAGTCACTAAAGATGCAGCCATTTGTGTAGAGGGAGAAAAGTAGTGGAGAGAGCACACATCCCTGAGGAGCACTGGTATTGATTGTCCAAGTATTGGATGTACTTTTCCCTAGCCTCACCATTGCTTCCTATGTGCCAAAAGACTGGTTATCCACATACAGATATGGGCAGATACAGTGAGCTGGGTCAGCTTTCAAATAAATAAATAAATAAATAAAGGATTTCTGGGATGATGGTGTTAAAGACAAAAAGGACCTGTGGATACATCCATAGGCAATCCAGATGTTGCAGGATATAATGTAGTGACATACTGACAGCAACATCTGTTGACTTGTTTGCTCAATAAGCAAACTGCAGAGGATCTAGCAGAAGATCTGTGGTGGTTTTCAGATGGGTCAGCACCAGTTTTTCAAAAGTCTTCATGACTACTGATGTTTACGTGCCCACTGATTTAGCCCACTGATGGAGGCCTTCATAGGAATGGGGATGATGGTAGAACATTTAAAGCATGAAGGAACATAGCATAGCTCTAGTAACCTATTGAAGATACTTGTGAAGATGTGGGCCAATTGTGCTGCACAGGTTTTCAGGCAAGAAGGAGCCATGACATCCAGTCCAGGTGCTTTCCTGACTGTTTGTTTTTGGAAGTGAATTCATACTTCTTTTTCTAGAATCACAAGAGGTGGGGGCCCCAAAGGGGGTAATTTTAAAGTAATTACACTGTGGTTAGATGCATAATTATATTACTGGAGCAATTAGTCTCCAGATGGGAACCATGATCAAAAGGAACTTAAACGTATAGATTTACAAGGTCATACATTTGACCTTGTACCAATGTTTAATCCTATTTGTTGTTTGTGTCTCTTCTGCTGTCCTACCTTCTAGCATTCCTTGGTATACTAAGAAGTTCTTTTAGATTAGTCTGTACTTTAGGGAATGGCCACTGAGATATAATCCAGTCAAGTCTGAAATTATCTTTGTGTTCCAGGGATTGAACTGCCTTTCAAGGCCCTGGGGAAACTTCTAACCATCTTGTGGAAATCAAATGAGTCCAGCAGACACCTGAGATGAGCTACTTAAATGTATCCATACTCACATCAAAAGTTAAAAGCAACATAGGAAGAGTATCATAAAGTTTTAATTATCCCAATGAACAGAATGGGATAAAAAATTATATTTGCTATCTTGAACTTAACTCTTCTCCACATAGTTATTCTGCAGAACCACACATTTTTGCCAATGTTTTTTGACCTTCCACAACCTATCATTATAGACATCATACAATTGCCTTGAGAACCACTGTTCCACTTCCAGAATGATATCATCTCTGTTGTCAAACTGCTGATTGCAGTGCTTCTTCATTTCAGAGAAGAAGCCACTGGGTGCAAGATCAAGCAAATAGGAGGGATGAGGCAAAATTTCATAGCCATACCTGTCGGCTTCCAAAGCAGATGCTTGGGTGGAATGAAGGGGTGCATTGTTGGTTTCAGAGATGGGTGTCTTTGCTGATCATACCATGACATTTTTCTTTCACTGCATGTCACAGTTTCTGCAGAAGGTTACAGTAGGTGCTGGTGCTGGTCTGACCCTTCGAATAATAATCAGTTAGGATTATGCCATGACAATCCCAAAAAGCAGACACATGACCTTCCCTACTAATTTCTGCACCTTTGCCTTTTTGAAAGGGGGGAGGAGGAGTGTTTCCACTATTTGCTCATCTCTTTAGTCTCCAGATTGTACAGGTAGACCCAGCTTTCATCCATAGTTATGAGACATACAAGAAATCCTCTTCATTCTGCTCCAACAGAGTCAACATCTGCTTCAAAAGTTCACATCGAGTTTGCTCGTGAAATGGAATCAGCAAGTGGGGAACCCATCATGCTGACACTTTAAACATGTACAATTGTTCATGTATAATTTTCCACATAATTTCATAACTAAGACCAACTTCATGATCACTTCAATAGTCTTTCATCTGTGTTCAAGGACAAGAGCCTCCTCTTGCTATACCATATCAAGATCATCTGTGATTAAGTGTCTTCTGGATTGAAGCTCATCTGTGAGGGTTATGTGTCCAGTCTGAATGTTCTTTTCCACCTCACAAGAGTATCATATGATGAACTTTCATTACCATAAACAGCTATCATTTCATTATGGATTTGGCAGGTGCTATTACCCTTCAAATGGAGGAATATGCTAACACTGCAGGCTTCAATTTTATCCATCATGCACATTACTGACATCTATTGGCTCCTGAAACTAAACAAGACATTAGTAGCTATAATGCACAAAAAGATTTATGATTATGCAAATGAAATTACATTCAGATACCTCAATAACTTCATGGTGATAATTAAAACTTTACAATAACCCCTAATAAGTTCAATGAAACCCAGATAGTGATCTGATGATGACGATGATGATGAACTGATGTCAATGTCCTCCACCTTCAGATCATATTTCAGCAATTACAGGATAAAACCAAGATATAACATGTGGCCCACTGTTAGGAACTAGAATCAGTTTATAATTGTTGTAGCTACCATGAATTCATAATCTGCCTCTGAACCTCCTTCAAGGAAGGGAAATTGAAATCAACCAGGAGAGGATGCCTGGATTAATCAATTCCCACCTGGCAACAAGATCAAGCAACTCAAATGCAACAAGAAAATGCAACAAGAAAAACAGTACAACAGCAGCTTACACAGTTTTTCCCTCAAGCCCAATCACACAGGGAGGGTCTCCCATCTGTAATGAAGCAGTAAAACATGACCCCTGGTAACCTGCAGAGCTTTGTGACCCATACCTCCCTCAATCTCTCATGAAGTACCTGAAGGGGTAATATTGAGAAGAGGGGATAGAATTGTTTAGAATTATTTCAGAAGACAAAATAAAGTACGATGAAATTAAATTACAAGTAACTAGAATTTGGGGAGACAGGAAAAAAATTCCTAATAGTAAGAGCAATTCAGCAATTCAGGAAGTGGTAGAGTCTCCTTTGCTGGAGCTGTTTAAACATAATGTGGGTGGCATAAATCTAGAATGCTGCTTTTCACTGAATTGAAAAAGATGAACTCCATCATCTCTTCCAACCATTACATTCTTTAATTCAATTTAGCAATTCTGATATGCCAAACAGCACATGCCTTCTCTGCCCAATTATTTAGGAAGTCAACAAGAGAACAGCAGCAAATGAAGCTGAAGATGAGATCAAAAATGAGAGAACATACCCTGAAATAGCCAATACATGCCATGCTGATCTTGCCCTGCTTCACCTTTAGTGTAATGGGTAGCCGTATTTTAAGTACAGAAAAGAAAATCTATTGGTAACAGTATGTTCTTGAAATGTGTTAGGAAAAGTGGAAGGGTTGTTTTCCATTTTCTCTGATATGCTGTTAGCCTCTAAAATGCATACAATTCTTACTTGTTTTTAACAACACATATTAACACAACTGTTTATCAAGAACTAAACCCAAGAAGAATGTAGCTGGGGTAGAACACTTTGTCCCAATAAACATCATAATTATGATCATTTTCTCACTTCACAAGTAGAAATGAAGCAGGAATTGATTAAACTGTAATGCAAGGCACTATGCAGCAATATGCATTCCAGCAAAGAGGAATTTGATGGTAAGGCAGAATTCAGGGAAATGCAAAACAGATGAGTTTAAAATAGTACCTCCTCAAAACTGCAGAGCACAGAAATGGAACAGGAAAACCACAATGAAAGAAAGAACCTGCTAACACTCTCTGCATGCAGACCACAGATACTTGGACTTATGAGCAGAACTTTAGCTTTGTTGTCCATCCTTTCCAATGCAGAATTATTTTTTAGAAGATGGGGTTTTTCAGGTTGGAGAACAAAAGATATTATATTTCTCTATAATTATATTACAAAGATTCCTGTAGATCCTTGGTACTTTCTGAGCTTGGTTGCTTAATTGCAGACATTTTATTACCCAACTGGATAACATCTTCAGTGCTAGAAGGAAGTGGAGCTTGCTCTCTGTTTATATACAGTGGTTGCCCTGTCAGCATTGATGGATGTGTTGTTTTCTTTTTGGTAATTCCTTGATTAAGCTGTTGTTTAATGCTTGATTATTTGAGTTGATAGTTTCTTGATTAGGGTATTGTTTATTGATTGTTTAGTTTTAATCCTGGTGTTAATCCTGATGTTAAAGAGAATAGGATTCAATCTTCAATTTACCCAGCGTGTGCTAGGTAATTTTTTTCTTCCTTCTGGGCAACTGAAACAAGAGGTTGTATGCATAATGGCATATATATTCCTTCCAGCACAAACCCGCTTCAGCTATTTGTTTAGGTTTCCACAGCCTGGACAACTCTTAGTTTTCTATAAATTGGAAAGTTGAAATCCTAAAGGACATATAGGTTGGCGAACATTGACTTTCATTCCCTAAGCTTTTTTTGGAAGATTAGTTCTTAACCTTTTTTTACTGTATCTTTATCATTTTTCAGACCAGTCCAGAGAACAAAGAAAATATTGCTGTAATTCAGAAACAACAGATCCAACAGCAAAAAAAAAATGGGAGACTGAGGAAAACCTATTACTCTTGCTACTCCCCAGCTTTTTCCTCCACCTTACCACCAGTCTCATTTGGGAAAACACCACACTTGTAGGAGAAATTAAAATGCTGTGACATATTTAGTCCTTTGAGAAGATCTTCCCCATCAAAACTGCATTTAAAGCTCAATCCCACATCCACCAGTTTGTATATCTTAACCACTAGCTAAAAGAGCTAGGGTTTTTTTATTTATTTGTGTGCATGATATGATCTGTAAATGTTTGCTTGTTTGTTTTCCTCAAATGTGATGCTTCTTAACCCTTCTGGCCACAATCCAGTGTGGAATAACATCATTTAAATTAAATTAACAAAACAAAGCACAACAAATCAAGCTGAGTTGCGCTTGTTTAGCTAAATGTCACACAGAAACCCTCTCTATTTCTTACCCAAGCTGATTATGTAAATCTCCAGATCAATCAAGAATAATTTACTTGAGATCCACTATACCCACACTCAAGAGGAACCCAGTAGTTTGTATGACTTCTCAACAGATGTGTGGCATGCACATATATTTGTGTAGTGTAGGCCTTGTTATTTCATGAATAACTACTTTCAACTGAAAATAGAAGTTAAATCAATTCCTACTCAAACTATATGTGAGTCCATAGCAAAAACAAACAAGAAATGACTAATCAAAGCAAGCATTACATTTCAAATATTACCTAACTTGTTTTACATGCAAGCCAACAAAAGATTATGGATAAACAACTGGTAATTTTAGAATAAATAAAATTGTTTAGTGTGCATGATCCCAATAACTAGCATAATAACTCTAAATATGAAAATTTAAAGGATGGGAAAACGTATAATGTGGGAAATGGTACAAAGAAAATCAGTCATAAAAATCAGAGGAAAGTCAGTTGCTGGTGAACATAAATACACAGAGCAAACCTACAGCAGATAAATAGAAAAATAAAGCATCACTAAGTAGTAATTACCTGTTGCAAAGTAGAGGAAAACAGGGCTACTAAGTCGAAAATGTTGTATCAACAATCTCCTCCAAAATCTTAGTTTCAAGACCAAAATTTATACTAGACCAAATACTTCAAGCCTTTTAGGCCCAATCCAAAGTAATATTATATAGAAAAAGCCCAACTAACAGGATCTCTGGTTAATGGGTCCTGGTGGCTATAAAGGTGAGACCCAACAGAATCCCAGAGCCCTTAATTTAAAGATTAAAAATAGAATGTGAAATAGTGATTGTAGGCAGTAGTATCTCAGCAGTCACTTATAGTTTACCTTGTCTTCTTCTTATCCAGAGACGTAAAAAGAGCTGACAGCTTAATAACACCCTACGTGAAACTAGATCCTAGACTTATCTAGGGATGAAACATCCTCACTAATATAACAGGACAACCAGAAAGACTCAGGAAAGAAACTAGACTTCTGGGTCTAGAAATAAGTTCCCTTATAAAACATAAGAATCAGCAGAGAAGTTTATCTACAAGCACCACGTTTTTCATCCAAAATTAAGGAACTGAGTAGAAAATCATTTTTTGTATCACAGGTAATTTCACTGTTTTCTCATACAAAAACCTATTCCCGACTTGTTTCATTTTAATAAATCCTTTAGGCAGAAAAAGGAGCCATTGCTAAGCAATTGGGAGATACATGCACTTGTTGATTGTCTTCATAACTAAAGTTCTGCTAGTAAATTCCAGGCTACTTTTTACCCGTTCTTACACTTAGCTTTCTATAGTAGATGTTGATTAGAATGAAGTGTAAATTAACTGGATTCCCTTTCTATCTATGGATAGTTTATAAAAACTGAGGAACATTTGAAAGCTGTTGCAATGAATAAATCCCAAACATCATTTCAGGAGTCTAAAAAATAATTTTTAAAAAACCCTAGATCACAGAACTTCACTGAAACTGCAAACTATTTTGAAGCTTGCAGCTGGATTCCCAGATTCCTTCCTTTTCCAAAATTATATCTAGTATTGCTTAAAATGATTAATTTTCCTCCTCTGTTCACAATGTTCTTGGCAGTTTATTCTCCTTTTCTAAAAGAAGAGAAATGGCTTTAAACACTTAATATTTTAATGGCACTTACTCATCACTTCTACCTAAATTTGCTCTTTGAAAAAAAAAATTGAGACAAGTTCAGTAATTTCTTTTTAGCAAAAAACATCCTACAATCATGAAGATTAACAATATTTGAAGACTTGTGTGTATCCACATTGTTTAAAATCAACAAAATCACTTCATATATCAAAAAATAATTTATTTAAAACAATTTTTTAAGATTTGTAGAAAAGTTGAGATTTGAATTTGATAAATCAGATTAAAACCTTTTATGAGATGCATTTTTGTAAAAAACTATTTTGGCCAGTAATCAAAATTTAGGCATAAAGATAATGTATAGATGACATTTGCCTTCAATATTCATTAAAGTATGTGTCAAAATCTTTCTAGATTGTACTGAAGATGTTGTGGTCAAAATAGTACATACTGTCTTCTTTTGGTCAAATATTTTTAAGGAAATTGGATAAAGGGCATAATAACCTTTGGTAATTAATTCTACTATAGGTTTACAGTCCATCTTGTTCAAGTCTAGCATAAAAATTATATAAGTTCTTGTTGCTGGCTGCTAGGTGTATTACAACAAAATGCTGGAAAGGTAAAATAAGTACATACTCCTTTGGTTCAGTAATAGTGGAGGCTTGAGAAATAGCATTGATTTAATAAATAACACAACAGGAAAAAGATCTTGAAAAAACCCTTGACCTTAAGGACTGCTTTACTCCTCTTCAGACTTTCTTTCCTCCTAATATCAACAACATAATCCCCAATGTATAATTTATATATATAAATGCATTGTAGAGAGGACTACTGAATATCACATACATTTACATTTTGCTTTTATTTTGTGACTCTTGTGGTTTGGATTGAGTTGGGGTGGGGTGGGTTAGGTGGGTTTGTGTGTTTTGCTGCAATATGCAGCAAAGCAAAAAAGGGAGAAATAAAAGTAAGGAAAACTTTTTAGAAAGCATTGAAACTAACACTGAAACTTTATGCCAGGATCAAGGCCAACAGTATAATCATTTGGTCATCTGGCTGAAAGGGATTTGATGACTAGAATTTTTTAAAAATCTTTTTCTCAGAAATTTTAGGAAGATAAACCTCGTATAAGCATGTTTGCCTTCCTTAAATGAAGGGGAAGATACAAGTGTCAGTCGTAATAAAATATCTAATACACCTGGTTTCCAGTGATGGAACCTATTATTTTTTAATGAACTTCCTGGTTCAGAAAAGTTGTTACTACAAATAACATTTTAAGATTTCTTTACAGAATAGAATAGAGACCATCACTAGTAGTGTTTGAGCTCCTGTTCAGATTAGAATTATCAGTGGTCGCTTTCCTGTGGAATGGTCACTTGACCAATGTTGATTGATCCTTTCGACATTTCTTCACTTCCCTACCTCAGAGCAGTCCTTCCTGAGAACTCAGGATGACTATCAAAGGACAATGGCTGAGTCACCTTCCACATGCACAAGAAAATCCAAATGAAATCAAAATCTAGCAGCATATCTATCACACAGAAGATAACTACAGTAGGGAGGGAGAAAGGGAGACCCAGACACACACACACACAGCCACCTCCAGAGCAGATTACTGCAATGTGCTCTACAAGGGACTGCCCTTGTAGAGTGTCTGGAAGCCTCAACTGGTACAAAATGCAGCTGCACAAACAGAATAGCACACATTACATCTTTCTTCTGTGATGTTGATTAGCTGCCTGTTTGCTTCTGACTGCTATTCAAGGTGCTGATTTTGATCTTTAAAGCCCTACCTGTCATAAAATCAGGTTATTTAAGGGGTGCCTCTATCCATCCCATCAGGTACAGCAGGAGGTATGTGGAGGGTCCCATCTGCTAAAGAGTTCCTTGTCTGCTGTGGCTCCTGCCTTGAGAACATTACCCCTCTGATTCCTACATAAGCCACCCTATCTATTCAAAGTCAGGTCAGAAGAAGTTTCTTAGATCTACTTGTCAATCATCAGTCTAAAGAAGTTGACAGGCTGCATACCTTTGTGGGATCCTTCAATAAAAGCTTCAAAATATATCCTCAGTATCCAGACTTATGTATGATATGCTTTTATATATTAAAATTCACCAAAAGAGCACTCTCATAGGTGAATTGGAAAAGTAATGTGTGAATCAATAGAAAGAGATTGTTGCTTAATCTTGCTCTGAATGAAAGTAGCAAATTTATTATTCCTCATTTTTTTGCCCATTCTCCCTCCATGGAACTCAAGATAACATCCACTGAGTTTCTCCAGAACTATAGCATTTTAGACTTGTGACAGCCTTATGAGATAATAAATACATACATACATACATACTGAGGCTAATCCATGCAACATCATCTTACAAACTCTGTAACTGAAGTATGAGTCCTCCTATTCATACATTTATAAATCAGATTTTACAGATTATGATATCATGCAAGGTCATCAGAGTCATGTCAGATGTCATTCTGGCCAGCCCCCAAAATAAATGGTGAATTTATCAGTACAGATGATAAATTCAATAACAAGAAAAATATATAAGGCTCCCTTTCATATACAGTGAGCTGAAGCATAAGTTATGTGAAGAACACATTCACACCAGAGTTTACCAAAAATGTATGCTCAATTCAGAGATTAATGCACAGGCAGGCAAAATCTCTCTTAATGTGCATTTGTGCCTGATACCTATCCTCTACAGCACTGTTTCCCAATCTCAGCAACTTTAAGATGTATGGACTTCAACTTCCAGAATTCCTCAGCCAGATTAGAACTGAAGTCCATTCACCCTAAAGCTTCTAAGGTAAAAAAAAAACAGAGCAGCAGTTCCCAAATTTTTAAGTCATAGAACCCTTCAGAAGCTATTTTTCCCCATAGAACTGTAACTCTGTCCCTGATTTTTACTAAGCACTATGAACCGACAACGTTTTTCCTTCTTTCATCTATTCCTATTACTTGAGTGTTTTGCATAATGCAGTAGGTTTGGAAATAAAAAGAAAACATTTTAAATATAACCACAAAACTTTATTTTGGTACAAGAAAATATTGGATATGACCACAAACTTTTATTTTGGTACAAGAAAACATTGATATAATCATAAACATTTATTTTGGTACAAGAAAATATTGGATATGACCACGTAACTTTATTTTGGTGCAAGGAAACATTGGATATAACCACAGACATTTATTTTGGTATAAGAAAATATTGGATACCTAATGTGACAAATTAAATCGTTTCATTTTTGTACTTAAAGTCGTTCTGAAATTGGCGTTTATGTCCAATAGCTGAATATGTAAAAACCAGGGTAGCATCCAACTTATTCCTAAATTTGCTTTTGGTATAAGCATAAGCTGAAAAGTCTGACTCACATCGATTGGTGGACATAAAAGGGAGAAGAGCTCCTATAGCCTTTTCAGTTACTGATGGGTATATGTCTACTAGTCCTAACTAAAAGTCATTCAGATCTTCATACTCTGGCATGGATAACATGTACAATTTATTTCAGTTGACAAATGTGTTTAGCACCCACTTGTTGTCCCTGTTGGTGTTTTGGAAGTATTCCAACAGGGATTTCACAAGGTTCATTAAATTCTCACAAATGTTTTTGTGCGTATCAGTTTCAATTTTTGTTCAGAAATGCATTCTCATTTACACATTCAATCCAAAAGTTAAATCTGGTTTTCAATTATGTCTATGTATATTCTCATTAATCCAGGTTTTGATTTGTAGCAAAATTACAACAAAATGCAAACTTTCTTAAAAAGGCAATGGGACCTTTATTATTAGATGTAATCAGAAAATATTTCATCTCTTATCCAGAAGACTTTTTCAGTTCCATGTGAATGGAAGATATGGTAAGAATATATATGTTTCTCCAAAAAAGGGCATTTTTTAGACTGAAATTTTATGAATACGGTTGGACACAGTGTTGTTTGAACATTGGACTACTGGAACATTTTTGCTCCGTCCTCTCCAAGCACAAAACAGACTATTTCTTTCACACATGGTTTTATGAGATCTTCTGAAATTGTATGTGGTTTTCCAGCATGGACAATCTTGTAACTTAAGAAAAAAGTTGCTTCAGTTGTATATTTATTATTGGTCTTTCCATATTTCTGTAAGCAAGCTATAGCAGCATCTTGGACTTCCTTGTGGTTTTTGAAAAAACTGATGTCCTTTCCCTTTAAGGGTAGGTGGTTTGTTTCCAGGTGTCATTTCAGTTTAGCGGGTGCCAAGGAACTGTTAAGGAGGATTTTGTTGCAAATGACAAATTGCCCATCCAGGTGTTCTGCACTTCCATTAGGAATAAATTCTAAAGATAGATAAGAATAATCATTATTTCCTATTTTTTTGAAGATTTTAAACCTTCATGATTGATTCTGTCACTAGTCGGTATGTTCACTTCTTGACCATCAGTACGAGGATAATCTTCTACCACAGTTGAATACAATGAATAAAATAATAAAACAGTGAATAAAATAATAAAACAAAGAGGTCAGACTCCACACTGACTCAATTTGTGCAAAGAAAAAACTAATTCTAATATCCTTGTATTTTTGCTTACCAAATTGCAATGAGAAGCATCTTCTTGAATCTCATCAGGCCCAGGTGGCAGTGTCTCAGTAAAGCTAGAACTAGAAGTTGCATGTGCTATATTTTGGCACCTGAAAACCTACCTGTCTTGAGCCAGTTTTCCATGGCATTAGTAACTTCCTGAAATAGTAAGTAAATTGCAAGTACATACATACATACATAGATTCTGCTATCGGGCAAAATTATACCCAGATTTAATGCAATTTGTTTAATCAAAATATATCCTGGATCATTTTTATACTAATTCAAATTTGTCTTTCAATTTCCTATGTAACTGAGTTGAATTGAACTGAAGGAAGTAGCAGTATACAAAGACAAAGAACCTTCTGGATGTTGCTAGAAAAGCCAAGAGTACTCTAGTGTGCTTTGAGGAACTTTCTCAGAACTTCCATGCACTTTTTCTGGAGAGGTCTGTGGGTGTGAGATGCTAGGCTGTGATAAAACCACTTCTGTTGACAAGTGGGTGTTTCAAGATAACCTGTGTTCCCCCTGCCTTTGCATTAGAGTTCTTGGAACCAAATGACATGATGCATTTCCTTGTTTGCTGCTTGGATGCCAAATGACAATCAAATAGTTGGCCTCTTGTGGTTTTACTTTAAAATCCATTTTAAATTTTATTTTTGAGATTTTTTTGTGGAACCCCTATGATTCTTTTGCAGAACCCTAGGGATCCATGGAACATAGTTTGGGAACCACTGTTCTTGAGAACTACACATTTGCTTATCCATTAAAGCCCTGGAGTTCACCCTTGCAAGCATTAATTATTAATAATTTCTTAAGGAAGGGGAAAGGGGGAGGGAAGTAGAAAGGAAGAGAATGGAGTGAAAAGCTTTAAGTAAACAAGTTGAAATGTAACAAGAGTTATAGAAGTGTCCCTCTTTCTACGACAGAAAAATGGACATTAGATGACTTTCATTTTTTTAAAGCCACAGATTCAAGCAGCAAACTATCTTTTGGCACAAGCCGGCAGGGATGGGCCATATTATCTTTAACTTTTCAAGTCTTTTTTGTTCCTCCCTTTCAACCAAGGAACCAAGTGGGAGAGAAGGCAGCATGTTGGGTTGAAAGGGTGAGGGTCACCAAGTGCACTTGATGTGTACTTGATGACACAGCAGAGTGAGCCTCAGTAGAAAAGCAAGCAAGGTCACACAGTGGGTTTTTTTTTATTGTTTTGTTTTCTCAAAGGCCTTCTTTATGAAAACACAGCCTCCTCCCAAAATAATAATGTTTTTAACTAAGCTGACAAAGCAAAATAATTAGTTTGGCATTTTCTGCATTTGTTGCTGCCTTGCTCTGAGTCATGAGCTGTGAAATCTGGGCCAGAGAGTAGCTAGCAAAAAAAGGGGGGGAGGGGGTTCCATGTGTTTCTTTTGGAATGTTGCAAAAGGGAAGAAGGTCTACTGAACAGATATTGTGTAGTTCTCTATTCTCAGAGCAGACAAAACACACAACTAACTCTTTGTGCCTTTGGAAAATCATGACATTAAAATGTAACTAGACCAAGAAAAATTAGTTCAGGGTGTTGGGTATTTAAAAGAGAGGGAAAGATATAAACACTTACGTGAAATTAAAGTGCCCTGCATGGGAAAAAATAGAAATTCTTTAGTGGAGAAGAAAGATTGGCACATCATTTGAACATGCAGATTAGAAGGCAAGTTATGGATTACCTTTTGTTGTGTGAGTTTCATTCTGACATTCAGTTACTTTTTATACATATATTCTATTCTTCAAACTGGGATATTACTTAAGCTATACTTTTTTCTTTGGGAGCTTTATTCATTTTTAAAATGTTAAAATATTCTCCATATTAAATTAAGCTCAATAGATGCTAGAATCTATTGCTATGTGTTGTATTCAGGAGCAAGAACTGTAAGAGCCTTTCTTGGCATTCCAATATAATGAGCAGAATAAATAACCTCAAGGAACAGGAGGAAGGGCCATAACCAAGGCAAAGTTCAGATAAAAGAAATCTGAGTCCAGGGCATAAATGTAATCTGAGAAAGTGTTTCAGAGAGGACTCTCCCTAATTCTTATGAAGCACATTCAGATTTGCGATATTCCGTTACTATATTAAAAGGCGTACAAGCCTGTGTAACTTTGGTTTCCCAGTCTGGTCTAGCTTGAAGGGCAGACATCAGTAATCATAGTGGAAACTATCCTTTGCTATCATGTTATACCAATATGATGTTTTGCCATGAGAATGCTATTCCATCTATCATTGTTATTACATATATTCTGTGGTCACTAGCTAAACATGTTGTTAGAAGATTTTGAGGCAGGGGTTCCAGAGGGTCTGGTCTAATCCGGGTAGAAAATAATGATGCGAAGGTGGCTGCTTGAAGAGGAAGAGTTTATTCAGCAGCTGTTTGGTCAGTCACTGTTTTGGTAACCTCTGTTGGATCAAGTGGATCCACTGCCACTGCTTAAGGGTAAAATGGCCCTTTTTTCTCTTTTGCCTTTTCTTTTGGTAATGTCTTACCCTAAGGCCTTCCTGGGTGATTTGGAATGTTTCTTATTGTTTGTTATTTGCCTACGTGCTATGAAAGGGAGAGAAGAGATTGACAGGAGGGGGACAGGCTGGATGGTGCAGTGCTAGGAGGGCTGTGTGTGTGTGGCAGGGAAGATGGAGGGTCAATCTTCCTACGATATTATTCATTTCAGTCGGCAAGTAACTATCCATGAATAAAGGTGATACCTATGTGGGAAATAGAATGTATTGTTCTCTTTTTCTCCATTTTTCTCTAAAGATCTGTTCTCCTAAAAGAAGTTTATAACCTTGATGGGATCGACTGAAAGGCACACATCCTCTTCCCAAATAGTTTGTTGAAGGTTGACTGTATGCACATCCTTTTCCCAAACAACTTGTTGAAGGATGACCCAGCTGAATGCCTTGTTGAAGGCTCTAATAAGATTAAACAAACAGAAGCCAAAGGCGGCCTCATTATCACCAGGCTGGCAGGAAGGAATGAGTAGAAAGAAGCCTCAAGGCAACCCATGGGCATAGCCAAATGAAAAAGGAAAATTGCAAATAATTTTAAGGGCTGGGGGAGATAGAATTAGAGTAGTGGGAGATGTAAACGAAGGCGGGTCTTCCTAGGCAGCTCTGATAGGCTGTGCACTCCGGAGTACCTATCCAATGGGAAAAGGGAGGAGGGCACATCTGGCCGGGAGTAGGGTATAATTGTATGGAGATTTTCTTGCTTAGGTACTATGTACCTGCGAGTACTTGGTGCACCCGTCTTTGCAAAACCATTAAATATTTTTTTCTGTCTTCATGCCAAACTCTCTAGTTTTATTTTAAGTTGGAAACTGGGTTGTTTCTAACAATACCAATACGTGCATTTTGAAGATACTTTAAGATGAAATTAATTCAACATTTTGTGCATGCATAAGTTTCCTACCCCTGGAATAATATATATAGACAGATGTGGAAAATCATTCTTCCCATTGGAACTGAAGATAAGAAAAATATTTGGGATAAGGCACAAAGAAGTTCCATGGATGAGGGAGAAGAGCAGGAAGAGACAGAGACTTTATTGGATGTTTCTTTCTTCGGAGCAATTTTCCTTAGACAAAATTTTCCAAACTGGGGGCAGATACCCCTTTGGGGAAGATGAAAGAATTTCAAAGGCAACATAAGAAACATGTGGATTGTTTTAAAAATGTGAAAAACGAAGATCTGACTGAGAAGATTGATATGGTGGGGGTTGATAAGTGGGAAGCCCTTGAAAAGATAGCTAGGTGCATGGTGGGAAGATCAGGTCTAAGTTGACTGATGAAATGAATGGAGGGAATGTGCTGTGAAGATTGGGATGCAGTAAACCTATGAGGGGTGGGTGGGCTTTTAGGAAAGAAGAAGAAAGTCCTGTGGAGATAGGAAGATCAACAGGTAGACAGGAAGACAGGAAATGGCCTAGTAAATTGGAAGTTTGCTGACAGATTGTTGAAAGGATAGAGAGCCAATGGATACTTTTATTCATACACAAAACACTGATTTAATGGAATGGCTGGGCAGATGGTCAGGCACAAATTTTTCTAAATAATCAAAATGATGCCATGATATAAGCACGTTTAAGAAGGCCTACAGTAATCTGCTAAATCAGAATGTGTATTCGACTAAAGGCACTCAGCTTCTGTGATGATCAGATTTTGTGGCTGTTAGGTCTTCTCAGGCTACCATTGTATTGTCGATTGTCCTGAGATGCTGATGATCCAGTGTTCATCGGAGAGGCTCATGATGGATGTTACCCTGACTTTAACAACAGTGAGGCCTCCAGGCCCCGACCTATGCAGGTTGCAATTACCCAGAAGTAGTCATCTGTATCCTGGACTCATCTTCCCTTAAACACCTAACATTGTGAAAGCAACAGCTTCTTTCCTTTCTTCCAAGCGTCTCTTTTTCAGTGCTTTGTGCTTGATTACATCCTCTTTCCAAAAGAGCCTGACTGAGTGTTGTTCCTAGTTCTTTTAGAGCAATGGCAATCATTAAAAGAAACTTAACAGCCCTATTATCATCCTGAGCAATGCTTAACTCCTTCAGTTTTTAAAATAGAAAGACCCAAAAGGGGAAATTGAGAGGGAAAAGGAGACAAAAAGGGGGAAACCTAGAGCTTCAGCAGACAATCATAAGCATCTTAAGTTTCTTGTTTACTGTTTTATTGGGCCATATGTTTCTTCTGATAACATGTTTGATGGTTCTGTGGTATGGTACATATCGCTTTCGGAGCGATATGTCCCTGTGTTAGCTGGATTAAAGTGATGATGCACATTTGTATGATGACTAGAACTGGATGAAAAAAATGTGAGCCAACTGGTAATGGCCTGATCTTCACTGAGAGAACAATCCTGCATATATGTTGGTATGCATACTGTCAGTTTTCTATTTTGAAAGATTTATCCTACTGAAAACTCATTTAAAATGGAGAAGTTTAACCTAAGCCAAATTTAGAGATTTAATTGACTTCCCCTGATTGTGAACCCTCAGTAATGGACTGTTTACACTGACAAGATGCAACATCCTGTGTTTGAGATGTACATGTTAGCATTTTTGGCAAGCAACATGCCTGAGTTCATGCTCATTTGTAACAATTCAACATACAGGATAATTTTTCAAGCACAGCTGCCTGCAACAATTTTTTTTTCAAAAAAGAAAAGGAAGTACTCTGAGAGGGATAAGAAATTGAACTCAATAGGACTTGATTAACATATTTATGTGTGCGCCCATCTGCATATATGTTAAATTTACATATTAAATTTATGTAAAAATTTACAAAGGAAAACATGCAGAGAATACCCTTACCTGCAACTATAGGAAGGAAGAATCTACATTTTCTTCTGGGTAACAAAGTTATTTATTTGGTTATTAGATTTGTTATACACCACAACTAGTTGGATAGTTTCTATTGATTATTGTTGTTGCTGTTGTTCACTGATTAGTTGGTCTTACGAAGATGGTATAGTGAGGACAATGTGTTTAAAGTATCTTTAAATTCATACATTCTGTGATTCTAGTAGCAGATCAGAAATGTTAGTGTTGTTTAATTCACCAACAAATTATCTGATTAATTATAGAAGAGTAGATTAATTTTTATTAACTTGATATGCCTGAAACAGTTTTGGGGTTTTTTTAGTTAATGCATATTTTGTCACAGAGAGCATCAATGTGCAATAGCATCTTTTTTATGTCTTCAAGGAAGAATGCTTCTTCTCTAGGTTTTGTAGGTAGCTTTTTTTTTTTAAAAAAGTCAATATTGTGAAGACTGCTTGATTGAACAAGAACAGTGCTTGAATTATAAGGATAAATTAGGTTGTCTTTATTGAAATCTACAGATTCTAACCCTGATTCTTCCCAGTCTTATCCAAAATTTGCTCCAAAGCAATAGCTGTGGGCCATTGCATAAAAATAGAGGGCAGGTTCCTCTTTACAACTTCTTCTTTAAATACTGAATGTTATGCATGGAACATTGATGGTTATGGGGTATGGTTTGAATTAGTAGTGATTTACTTTTCAGCCAGCCACATAATGAGTTGTGGCAAATATGGCCCAAGAATAATGATCAATATAGTCAGTAAATTCAGAAACCAGAATAAATAGACCACATAGGACAAGGAACATTTAATGACCTCAAAAAGCTAAACATCCTCAGGCCTAGTTGGTACTTGGATGAGAGTCCAAAATCATCCCAGATATCCCAAAAGATAAAAGCAAACCACTCCTATCCTGTTGCCCAAATGCTGCATGATTATGTGGTATAGTCACTAGGAGCCAACCCTAAGTTGAAGGCCTTACCTTCTATTTCAAACTCCTTTTCAGTGATTTAGAAGTTTCATTAATTAATTTGCCAAATTGGTCAATTAAATACTGTAATGTGTTTCTATTCCTTGCTTAAGTTTCTCCAGCATGAAGTAGAATTCCACTTTCCATTTGTCACCTTCACACTGGTTAGGTTTTCTTACGCACAAGTCAAGGAAAAGATCTTTCCACCATCCTGTCTTTCTTTCTTTTCAGAAGGACAGGAGGATGCATGGTTGGGGCTTTTTTTTTTCTCACATAGTCTTTGTTACGTTTCTGTCCTGTCAACCACAGCTAGTAATAAAAATCCTCCTAATGGGAATGTCATAGGGAGATTTCTTTGAATAACATCCTCCAGGCAGGATACTTTGGGCTGACTGAACAGCCGCCTCCTCTCCTATAATCCACACCTATCCTTTTTCACAGTTGGATTCCTCTGACTAGAGACCAGATCCCAAGGTTTGTTTGGGCATTTTATCTTCAGAGGAAAAAAACCCAAATAAAAGTCCTCAAAGATCTGCATCAAAAAAAGATCTGCCAAATCAAACATATGCTTGAGACCAAAGCAACAGGAAGTTCTTACTATAGCGTTCAGGGTCAGCTAGGCTTCTCCTTTTACAATGTGGATAGACTGGGGATGGAAACAAAACAAAGTGAAAAGGGAAAAAAAGAAAACAGAAAGCTAGCACAAGTTAAAAGCCACAGTTCCACTTCTAAACACATCAGAGGCTGGATATGCAGACATAAATGTGCCTTTCCCCCTTCCAGAGAGGTGATGCAAGTATTCCAATGGTTCCTATTTGCAGTTAGGAATGTGAAAACAAATTTGGTACCACATATGTAGAGTATTCATTGCAAACTACTGCCTTCTTTACCATCTGATAGCTTTTGAACTTCAAAATTCCCAACTTAGCTTACTGGGTTTAACATTAGCAATACTTTGAACATATTTCATAATGATCATATAACTGGTTACCTGACACTACACACAGTGTACATAGAGGTGCCCAAATTCTCTTCCATTAATATTCATGCAATGAGCATTCTGGTTTATTCTTCATCTACTCAATCTGGTGCAGCACAATGATCTGGTGCAGTACAATAATTATGAAAGGGTTATTAATTTAGGCTTTACTCATTTTCTCAGCATTTTTTGAAATTCTTGATTGGGCCAATCACAAGCATTGTGTAGTATTGCCAATGATTTACTAGGCTACCATAGATACTGTTTCCTGATTTTAAGAATAATGAAGCCAGAGTTTTTATGGACCAGCATCTTTGTCTGAGGCCTGCTTATCTCTGTGGAATTGTATCTTATTATATCAGCCTGACTTTGCTAATTATCTAAAATAGAACATTTCCAGGAAGTCCCAATTCTGTTAGAACCAGGTTTTTCCCTAAAGAAACAATGTTTTGTCAATGAACCATGTTTAGTTTGGTTCTCCACCAAAGTCAATGATGAGGGAAATTTGCCTAGGAGGGATGAACCTTGCCAATCAGCTATGCCAAATCTCTGGGCATCTCACAAAGCCCAATTATCAGAAGTGGCAACACTACATCATCCCACAAGAGCAAGTCAACAGGCTTTTTCTCATGCCAAGTATAGAATCACTTCCAAAACCCTGCTTTCAAAACTATGGCGTATTCCTTCTTCATACTGTTTGTTGGTATTTTTGCATAACTAAATGTTCTTTCAACCTTGCAATAAATACAATTCCACTAATGATTAATTTTATGCAAGTTCATGAATGAGGGTGGAAAGGACCTTACTAAGAGTTAATCATCCCTGTAGCAGTTGAAACAAAGATCTGAAAGTGAACCATAATAAATCCTCAGTTAGAAAGTTTTTCCTAATTCACTAACAGAAATTCGTAATTTGCTAATGATTTAGTTCATTAACCTTGAATCATTCCTGGCTTTGTCATTCCTGCTTAGGTGCTGATGAGGCCTAAAACAGCATTGCAGATGGCTGAATACATTACCAAGGTATTCTGGATGAAGTGTGGTATTATTTCTTTTTACATTTACATTTCTTACTTGCTTTTATTTCCGCAGGGCAATCGTATTCATTATATTAGTTTTAAGTAACAAAAAAGAGTCATTATGTACATTATAATGTGTATTATATTTCATGATGTATCTTGTATGTTTCCCAAGAGAACTGAAGGTATACACAATTAAAAAGAAAATCAAAGCCTCTTTTCAAAGTTGGAGAAATGTACTGTATTTTTATTTGTTGACTAACTGACCAACCAAATGGCTTCACAGTTTGTTTTTGCTTTATGAAAAATATCCTCTCTGGTAATAACAACAAAATAAATGCTCAAAGCATGAAAATCATATGTCAATGTCATCTAAACATAAACAATTTAGAAAGTCTGTTTTAATAATCAAAAATAAGAACTGCATAAGCAGATAGAGAATAATATGATATATACAAATAAAAAGAGGAAAGTGTCATAGTTTAAAAACAGAAAATTGGAGCAGTTAGATTCAAGCTCTTCTTTGCCATTCTGTCAAAACTAAATATAGGTTCTATGAATTCTTGGTTAAAACCACTTTTGAACATGATACACCATCAAGAATGGTGGTAGTGGGTATGAGTTTTTATCAGCTTTCCAAATTTTCAGATTTGTTATTGGGAAGAGTAGCCACAAGGGCAGGAGCAACTTGTGTTTTCTATTTTTATTGGCATCATAGATCTATTATGTCTTTGTTCCAGGAAACACTGCATAGGCAAGGGCCTCACAGAGGACAAGTATGAAAGCTTCATGGTAGCTTTCTCAGTTACCTTTCCTTTTTTAATTGGAATTCATAGCCTGTTTGTTCTCTACCTTGGGCTGAAAGGAGATGGCCTTTGAAGTGTGTAAATCACGAAAACTCCACAAAAATGCAAATCCTGTCCTATTTGCAGGTCACCATTCTAATTATGCAACCCATGAGGGAACTTTAAAATGGGCCAGTCTGTAGCCTTGGTGAGAAATATGACCCAATCTTGAATCATCCTTGCCTCAGAATAGATTAGCAGGCTAACATATCAACTGGGTATTCTTATGGTTGCTCTTTGTTTTGAGCTTCTCTCTCAAAACTGGGCTATTTTACTACTGAGTTACAATCAAGTAGCCATGAATTCAAAGGATTGTTCCCTGTTATTATCTTCAAATATTGGCTTTCTTGACTTAAAATCATCCTAAAACCACTGTCCACTGTCATGCTTTAGCTCAGCTATTCAGAACCTACTCTGAGTTTTCATATCACTGAAATCTATTATCAGGTTTGTTAGGTTTTGCCTTATCTCACTGTAATTAGTTTAGCCATGATAGTTTGTAAGCCATGATTTATGACATGGATGGAAAATTCTTTTATAACCAAAATAGCATTTTTAAAAAATTACTATTTTTTTAACCACCTGGGTTTAACTGCCTGTTTTTTTAACTGCCTAGGTCACCATAGTGATGCACTGATGCCCCCAGAAAGGTAGGGGCAGAAATTTCAGCCTACATTGATACATTTTTTCCCATTGTGTAGGAGATGGGTAGATAAAAGTAACTAGGTATCTTCAATCTAGCCAAAACTTAATGCAACTTTCATACAATGGTTTTAAAGGCAGGGATAAAGGTAAAGCATGCCTACTAATTTTTGTGTTTTGAACTGTAGTTGGCTGGAGAGATTCCAGAATGGAGACCACAAAACCGCAGATGGAAGCTGAGTACAATCTACCAATATTGGATTGTTCATCTAGGTTTTATTATTCAATGCAGTATATGAACCCAGCCTAAAATTTTCCTAAGGATCCATTATGGAATCTGCCAAGGAGAGGCAGTTATGTAAGCACCAATATTTCTTTATTATTTCTTGGCTCACTTTCTTGTTTCTTCACTGCAGCCTTCTTTTTCTTCTTCTTCAGACTATTTCCCAAGTTTTTGAGTCTACTTGGCAAAGTTCTGTACCCAAAATATATTACCATAGGCAATGTACACATGTGTAACATCAGTACTGTGTTTTCTCCCACCCACATTATTTTCATCTAAATTTAAATATAATTTCTATTGGTAGCTGGAACATCAGACTATAGTTGAATAAGGGAGATGTGCAATTTAGTTTGTAGGCTAGATCAACTGGAAATTATTTACTTTATACTGCATTATTGTATGGCCACTTTAAAATCAATAAAAATTAAAAACTGCTTTAGAACATCAGAAAACAACAGAGATCAAATGGTTCAAAGTGAGAAAATTAATCATGGGACTACATTTTCCAAAAATAGTAATTAGCATTACTATGGAGGCAAGGATATGTAAAATCCCTTTTTTATTTCCTGAACTTGGATTGAAAAATGCAGATTAAGAAATTTATCTCATTCTGTGATTAAGCTGAAAAATGCCACAGCTGCTATAACTCAAAGTAGAATAACTGGGAAATGTAACAGCAATTAGAAAATGAAGAGAAACCTGGCCTATGTGCTCCAAGTCAAGATAATTTCTGAAAACATAGGGAAAGAAAAATGAAAGGCATGGATTTCTCATTGAATTTATCTTATGTGAGAAGAATGCCATTGAGCCAATTTTTCTACTCTGGAGCTGTCCATATTCTTGGATTATAACTCCCAGAGCTCCCAGTCCATGTTGTCAATAGCTTGCTATCTGTGAATTACAGGATTGGTCTTCTAACACCTGGATAGAAGAGCTGGCTGGTAACCAGAAAGATGTGAGGTCTGCCAACACTCTGCCATCTTGATGTAGGTAACACCAGTGAGAGTTTATTATGTTTGTTCGTCTTTTCTGTTTCCTGTATTTTAACTTTATTTCAAAAAATAAAAAGACATTCCATAGAGAGCTTTTCGTAACCTGAATGAGTCTTCTTATGCTTTCCAAGCAAGCACTTCATCAGCTCCATATTGTGCTCTGCCAACTGCTTGACAACAGTCCTGTTTTTGCAGTCCCAGGCAAGCTGTTAAAGCAGGAAGTTTATCAAATCCCTGGTGGACTGCCATGCATGACTAGCATACTTCATTTAGTTTGTTGGTTAAAGAGAGCAGTTTTTTCAATATTACACATCAGCATAATTCACCAAAGCATCTCTCATCTTGTCTCATTTCCATAGAGGACAATTCCTGGGCTTGGCACCATTCTGACTGGAACATGGGACATGACATAGAAGTTCAGGGGAGAGCAAGCAATGAAGAGTTGTGTCATCATGATGTAAATGGCATATTTTCATATCTATATGTGACATTGTGTCAAAGGGCAGGGCTTTGGTCTCCACGTCAAGGTGATATTTGGTCACTTTTGCGACATCATGGCTGGCTGCAAGATGCTTATAATAACATAAGGGATGTCTACCTAAGTATTATTGTGTTATTTCCATTCAAATTATATGAGATGCTGTCTTATTTCTGCCACCCTCAAATTGTTGACTACAACGCTATCATGAATGAACTTGTATGTAGAGAAAAAAGAGGGTGAAAAATAATAGCCATACTTCAAGTGAAATAATCAGTTTTGCTGCGATTTTTTTTTCTGATTATTGAATCATCAATAAATCATTTTAGTCAATGGACATAGCTAAAGCCATGAGACTGGGTAAGTCCAGAGTGGAATCCAAATGATTGAACCAGTCTGTCTGGAGGTGCCTTTTTTCTATTTGAATTTATTCAGGCAGTTGACCAAAAGAACTTTGGCAACAGTTTTACTTGATTTGTAAGCTTTAAAACCTATTAAACATAGAAAATACAATTGTACTGTAAGTCTATAAGCATTTATCTTCAAGTAATTCCTGGTGAATTCAGTCTGGTTTTTGAATAAATATGCACAGGCTTTCCACCATATATATTTGGGTTCCTGATTGCAGTACTAACTCATATTTTGTAACAAATACAACA